>SRPW01000186.1:0-33168 GCA_018360225.1 Claviceps pusilla | reverse complement strand
TCTATAAATTTGGCAATTTGCATTGCTTATATACTGGGTGGAAGTCACGTGACCGCAGTTACTGACAGCTGTCATCTTGTGCGCAGCTGCGTGGCTGCGTGCGGCTGTCAGAAATACAGGGACGAGGGACTAGGGACTTTCCCCCCGACACAGTAGAAACCCCTAAGATATATTACTTTATCTTAAAAAACTACTATTTTAATAAGAATTTTTATAGAATTATATTAAATACTAAAGTAGCTAAAATCTTAATAATAGGGATAAAGTAAGCTAAAGCTTTATAGAAGCTAATACTAAACCTAAAGATTAAACCCTCTAGCTAACGTACTATTAATTTTAATATAGGCTTAGTAACTTCTTTAGGAATTCTATAAGTTCCTACACTTTTTAGCACTATTAAAGTCTATATTCTTAATATAGCTACTCTATTCCTATTCTATATTACTAATATAGACTAATTAAATGTAAAGCTTAATAACCTAAAGAATATACTAATTTAAAGTAAAAGGAGAGTTTCTATTATATAAAAATAGGGATACCCTTAGTAAATATTATAGGTAAATAAGGCTACTACCTTCTACCTCTTAAAAGCTAAAATTTATTAGCTTTATTAACAATTTAGATATCCCTTTATTACTAAATTAGCTAAGCTACTCTAAAGAGCTAGTAAATTAGTTAATATCTAGGATATTAAATAATTAACCTATAAATGCTATTAATATTAATTATATAGCAAAGCCCTAGGAAGGTTTAAGTTTACCCTTAAAAATAATATAGACTTTACCTATAAGATTATTATAAATATTCTTTAAATTAATAATAAGCCTATACTATATATTATTAATATAGTAACTGTATTTTAAGTTACCTACTTTCTTAAGCCTTAAAAGTAGAAAGCTTAAAATATATAGAATACGCTAAAAGAGTGCTAAATTAATATATATTTAGAACCCTTAAATAATATTCTCTATAATACTAAAAAGAACTTTACTTCTATAGAATTTTAGTATACTATACACTAATTTACTATTAATACAGAAGAGATTCCTATTAAAGTATACTATAGTATTAAAAAAGTTAAAAAATACTATATTTCTCTTTATAAAGTATATAATATTATTAAGACTAAGGTAGAAGACTAATTAATACCTCCCTAATACCTTTAAATAGCTATAAAAGCTATTAATAATTCCACTAAACTAAATAGCTTTATACTAACTTTACTTATATTTAAAGCATACCTATAAATAACTAATAAGTCTCCCCTAAGCCTATTACTAATATAAAAAGCAGCTTTATTAAGAAAAACTACTAATAAAGCTTAAAAATACCTTATAAAAAGGTAAGTAAGCAATACGCTTAATATATAAAATAGCCTAAATACCTTACTATTATATTAGCTTTTATTAAATTTAAAAGTCTATATTTAGCGTAAGAAAGGGGGCTAGACTAGCCTATTTAGGCTACTTTTAATTAATTATAAGACCTACACTATAGAAATACCCTATAGACTAGTAAAATTTCACTTAATAGTAGTAAAGCTATACTACTATAATATAAAAGAAAAGGTAAATATAAGGGAAATTAATAAGAAAGAGAAGGAACTTAAGAATACTACTATAGACTAAGGTTAATTACCTATAAAACTACTAAAGAGAAGACTTAAAAAACTATAAAAGCATTTACTTATATTAAGTTATAAGGAAATAAAAAAAAATTAATAAAAATACTAAGAGATTTAATAATAAAGCTTTCCTAATAGTAAAGGAAAAGAGTACCTAAGAACTAGTTATTAAACTTTAGAAATAAGGAAAGATTACTACTAATAAAGAACCCTTTAAAGTATTTAATTAAAAGGAAATTAAGGCTTTATTAGCTAAGAATATCTTTTAATTTATTACCTTTAATAAAGAAAAGTATAGAAACTAATATCTCTTTTAATCTTATATAGTATAAGAAGTTAAGGGGAAAGAAGCTAATAACCCCTATAAAAAATTAAGACTTATAATTTAAGGGCATAGTAATAAGGAAAAGGCATAGATTCTAATACAATCCCTAATAATTTAACACGTAAGCTAGAGGCTTATTATTACTTTAATGCCTTTATTAGCTAAAGACTAAATTTTCTTATAGTTATAAGATATTACATAAGCATATAATTAGTTAGAAACTAAACTAAATCGCTTAATAATTGCAAAATTACTAGTATAAATTATATATTTATACCTAAAGGATACTATAATAGAAGTTATAAAGCCCCTCTATAGTATTTTAGAAGCTAGTATACATTAGTAAGTAATATACTTTTACCACTACTATAAGAAGCTAATAATAATTATTTCTATATATAATACCTATTTCTTAATTACTTTTAATATAATTAATTACTTTAGAATAATTAATATATAAATAAATAATACCCTTAGCTTAAGCAATACTAAATTCTTTAAGAATAAAGAATCTAAATTAAAAAAGGCAGGATTTATAGTAAAACCTAAGTAAGTCCTAATATACACTAAACCCCTAATCTTTACTAGGTATATTCTATATTCTCTTAATAGGAATTAGGTTAAACTCTATTAAAAAGGCTAAAGTAAGAAGCTTTAAATTATTAAACCTAATAAGCTAACTATAAAGTAGTAATATATAGAATAATATGCATAAGGAGTATATATATTACTAGTTTACTAACTAGAAGCTATATTTAACCTTTTTATTGCTACTTAGGCTTAAAACCCTAATAAATCTAACGTAATTTAATTAAATAAAAGGATTTAATAGTAAATATAGCATTATAACTATAGATTATAGTATATTCTACTTAACCTTACTACTACTATACTTTATATCTTTATAAATAGTTCTTTTATAAATAATAAAGACCTAAGCTCTTAAATTAAATATATAATTATCCTTAGCACTAAAGAGAGAGAAATTAAAAAAGAATTTATATTTAAAGGCAATATTATAATATATAGCTTATTAAAAAGTAAAAGAGTTATAAGAAGTGCTCTTGCCTCTAAGCTATATGCTATAGTCTAGGGCACTAATATTACCTATATAATTAGCGTAATAATAAGGACTATTACATAAAAGCTACGAATCCTACTAATATTAATAATAATTTATATAGATTATTATTATTATTATTATTATTATTACACTAGTCAGGCTTGTGAGCCCAATACTAGTACCTCTGCTACTTAAACTATATAAGAAAAACCCTAGCATAGGGAGGAAAACCTATATATAACCTTTTTCTATGTTCCGCAGCGGAGCTATAGTAGCTCCGCACTGGTTCTAATTGTGAGAAGTGGTGCGCCGCTGGCTAAACTTAACTAGCATTATAGGAGAGTGTGTGGTGCGAAACGGGAATTAGACTAGGTTAGTAGAGGCGCGGTAATAATGTAGATTGCCTATAGGGGTAGTCTATAAGTTATAGTAAGTTGCCTTAAGTGCTTAGCCTATCTTCTACGCTAGTCCCTAGCTAATTCCCTTAAGTCGCTACCTTCTTGCCTAAAACCTTTCTCTAGCTTCTATACCTTTATAGCATTAGCTACGCTAGCTAGTAGCTAGCTATTATTAGACTAACTATTAGCTACTTATTAGTTATATAATAGAAAGAGAAAGAAACACTATATTTACTCTTTTCTCCTTATTTTTAGGCTCTTCCCTTCTTTCTTCCTTCTTTATCCATTGCTTCTATTATAAGTATACCCCTATTCCTATTTTTATAGCAGTGCTGCCCTATTGCCGCCCTAAACTAACTATAGTGTTATTAAAAATACTGCCTATTTTTATAATAAAATTAATTATTATACTTAGGGTAAGTACTAATCCCTTTCTAATGCGCTGCTACTGTTAACCCTTATATAGCTAGGCTAATTATAGGCCTAGCCCTATAAAGCTTGCTTAATGTAAGCTAAAAACATTAAAAAATAGTGCTATAGTACTAAAGGTTAGTGCCCCCTTCCGCCCTATACTACTCCTATTGCTAAGTTAAGTAGGTACTAGTAGTGTATGCTTTAAGTATATAAAAGTAAAAAAGACTTATTTAAGCGTAAGTATTATATCCTTTATCTATATTAGTAGCTAGGCAGTAGCTAATTAGTTCTATAGCTAAATCTAAACATTATATTATACTAGGAGGCTGTTAAACGAGTTATAAATATATAGGACCTCTATGCCTCTAAGGAGTCTATTAATGTAAGTGTAGGGCAGCTAAGATGCAGTTTTATAGTAATGCTAATGTAATGCTAATGCATAGCTAGGCTAAAGAGTATAACACTACTTAGAAAGAGGTAGTCTAACTTATAAAGTAAGTAGGCTTATCTGCTAATATAGTAATGTAGGTTAGCGGCAGTGCTACAGCAGCCTTAGCCTTAACCTTAGTTAAGGGCAAGCTACTACTATAGACCTACTGCATTACTAATGCACTAAAGGAATTAAATAATATTCTATAGAATAGGCTTACTATAGTTACTATATAGGGCTACGTAGAGGAGGTAGTAGAGGAGGAGAAGAGGGAGGGGGTAAAGGAGGAGAGAGGGAAGCTAAGGGCTAAGGGGGCATAGGCCTAGGGCTAGTGCGGGCGTGTTGCGCCTATTTTCTATTATTTTAGTTGCTGTATTTATTTTTCTTTAAAAATAAGTTATGCGTTCTAATAATCTATGCTAGCTATAATGTCTACGCGGCTTCCCGCTGCCTCCGTGCCTATGCCGCGCTAGGTGCTATATAGTATTATATCCTTAATATCCTTAGCCTATTAATCTTATAAGCTTTTTATAAGCTAAAACTAAGGGATGCGCCCCATTAAAACAAGCTACTTAGTAAGAGTAGTTACTAGCTTATTGTTTTCTAAAGCCTCCCTAACTTTACGCCGGTTTTGTACTAGGTGTATGCCTATATTAATAGGGCGGAGATGGTTATAATTTTTACAAAATAATAGAATATAGTAGTGGTCTTTATTATTAGCCTAGTAGCTGCATATTAGTGACTCTACCTTAGAAACGTATTAGCTAAAAAGGAAAGTATTAAGTCTAATTCGTTCTATATGCATTTGTATAAGCGCTACGGATTTATGCTTAGTTAGGCTTAAGTAAAGGTGGATAACTTTAGTGGTAGAAGTGAAGCTAGGGTTAAGCTCTACTGCTGTGCAGTTAACGTTAGTCTAGCGCGCCTATGCAGCAGCCTGCTCTTAATGCTAGCAGTCCTTTTATTCTAGGGTAAGCGCTTTAGTTAGAGAGGGCTCTAGTGGGTGGTTATAGGGTTAGTTTAGGAACAGTATATAGTTTAGGCGGTTATCTAGGTATAGTGGGTAGCTACGCCCTTAGCGCATTGGTCTGCGTCTAAGTTAAGCTGCTATTGCAGCGTAGGTGCTATAGATACGCTTAGCTATCCTATTAGCTTCTATTTATTAATAAAAGCAAAGTAAATAGTAGTTAAGGTAGAGGTTAATTAGGGCTATAGCTGCCTTAGTTTTAACTAAGGCACATAGCATTGCCTTAAATGTACTAATTACTATTCTTAGGCACTTAGTCTATTTAGAAATAAACGCCTTAGCTATACCCCTAGCTTTACCGCTAACTTTAGTAGAGGTATAGTATAATCCTACGCTATATATAATTATGCTTTAAATAACCTATATATATAAGAGTTATACATTACATAATAAGCATCCCTAGGTTAAAGCCGCTAGCAATGTAAGTATAAGCCACTACTACACTAGTTTTAACTTAACTTAACTCTAATATACTTTTTAGTAAAGCTTATAATAAACCTACACCTTAAGAAAGCAGGTAAACTAAACTAGTTACACTATATTAGTGCTAAGTTAGACTAGCAACGTGATTATAGCGCGCTGCTTAGTAAAGTGTATAAGTTTACTCTTCCCTAAATTAAACTTAAGACCTAATTCTTAGAACTAGTCTTAGTAAATTACCTAGGCAGCCTTAAGGCAATCCTACATCTCCTCTGCTATACGCCTATATATAAGTATATTTATATTATTAAAGAAGCCTATAATAAGCATAAAATATACTACTTAGAGCTTAGTATATAAGGGGGTAATATAGAGTAGAAAGAGAATAGGAGAGATTAAAGACCCTTATAGTATACCTATAGTTATAGGTAGGGGGCTTATAGATTTACTATTAAAATAAAGGTTAGCGGTACGTTTAGTAGTAAAGGAGTAAGTCTACGCTACTATCTATATAGGGATTCTAGTAGCTATAAGGGTATAAGTTAGTCTTTTATAGTAAATAGTGTTAAAGGCTGCTAATATATCTAGTTAGAGCAGCGATGTAATACTGCTATAGTGCTACGCTGCGTACACTAATTCTACTAAAACACTTAGTGTAACCTCTATTAACCTATTCGCTTTATTACCTATTTATAGGTTAGGTAGTGCGCTACTTAATTTAGCTATAAGGGTAAGCTAACTTACTACTGCTACCTCTATTACTTTACTAATAATACTAAGAAGTAAGATAGGGCGCTAGGCCCCTGCTCTTTACTGCTCTATTAGGGTCTTGCCTAGCTTATAAAGAATAATAACTTTTACTTACTAGAATAAAGCTAGGTAGTAGCTAATATAGTAGTATGCATTAAGCAGGTGGGTAAGGATTCTAGCTAGTGGCTTGCTATATACCTTAAGGTATTTAGCTAGAAGCTTATTTAGTCCTAGTGCCTTCTAGCTAGTTAGGCTCTTAATAATACTATAGATTTTATTAGCATTAAAGTAGTCTTTTAATAGGAACGTTGTAGTATTAAGGTAGTTATTAAGATTCTCTAGTATATTATTAAGTTAAACTTAGAAGGAAGGGAAGAAATAGTTAGCTAGTATAGCTACTTTCTCTTAGTATAACTTAGCAGTTATAGCGTCTATGCCCTTGCCTTAGATAAGAGTAGGGATTCACTACTATTTTAGCAGTAGTCCGCTATAGAGCTGCGCCTAGCGTTTAAGTTTCTATAAGTCTTCTCTATAGGCAGTAGCTGCTTTAATAGCAGAGCGCT
Organism: Claviceps pusilla; assembly: GCA_018360225.1. Lineage (NCBI taxonomy): Eukaryota > Fungi > Ascomycota > Sordariomycetes > Hypocreales > Clavicipitaceae > Claviceps > Claviceps pusilla. Next base: position 26,154 of record SRPW01000186.1, on the reverse strand, counting down.
AGGCACTATGCCTTTTATTACTAATAGTTTAGTACTATATCTAGGCTATATTAGTAGTAAGTTACTAGTTCTCCTTAGTATAGAATATCTACTACTATTATAATACTCTTTTAGCGTTTTAAGTAGCTTCTTTAGCGTAGCAGTTTTACTATAGGTTTAGCTTAGGACTACCTTAGGGTTCCCTTAGAACTACTAGGTCTATAATAGATTAAAGCTTAGCTATTATCTATTTTATATAGCTATTAATTTCTATAGGTATTTAGAGCAGGGGTTTAGTAAGGTTATAGCGGAACTATATTACTGCCTTAGCTACTATAAGGTTATCTTCTATATATAACTATTTAAAATAAAGTAGGTAGTTACTATATAGCCTTAGGCTAGTGCTAATGCGGATAAGCTATAGGATATAGTTAGATCTAGCAAGGTCTAGTCCCCCTATAAATTTAGCTTCTATATTATAGGTAACCTAAGTATAGTTAATAGTGCTATCCCTTTTACCCTATATTCTTTAAGTTACTTCACTCTATAGCATTATAAGTCTAAGCCACTACTACATTGCTAGTGTAAGAAGTATATTACTCCTTATTAATATTTAGCTATAATAGTTCTAAAGTAGGTAGTATTAGTTAAAGTCTTCTATAAAAACGCTGTAGTCTAGAGGCAGGGCCACTATAAAGTTAAGGAGGGGTAATATTTAATTAGGTTTATAGGTTAAGGAATATATTAAGTAAATATAGTATCCCACTAATATTATTAAGCACTAATCCTTACCTATGCGCATTAACTATACCTTAGGCCTATACTAGCAGTTTATATAAATTATAGTATAGCTACCTTAAGTAGTAAGTTAGAAGTAGCTAAGGCTAGGGTTAGGTAGTCTACTATCTATAGTTCCTAGCTCCTATATTGCTATTATATTAGCTCTAGGTTAGGACTCTAGCGCTAGGTATATAAGTTAGGTTTTCTTCTATATATTCTAGTACATAACCTTTATTATATACTCTATATAGTGTGCTAGGTTAGGCTTAGCTTATTTAATGCTATAGTGGCTATAGGTTATTAACTTAGGAAGGCCTCTATAGCAGCTTGTAAGCACTATATTAATTTTAGTCTAGTGTTAGGGAGGCAGGTGTGCGGTCTACTAACTTACTTCTATAGTAAAGCCTCCTATAATAGTAGGTTGCTTATATCTCTCCTCTAGCTATAGCTAGATACCTTTATCTAACTATCTTTCTCTAGTAAAGGAGGTTTAGTAAAGGCTAGGGGCTGTGCTAGGTATATAGTGTATACACGGTTCTATTGTTTATTTATAATATTATATATATAAGACTATGTAGGGTAAGGTCCTAAGCAGTTAACGCAGCGTTCCTATATAGCTCCTAATAGCGCTAGGTATAATTATTTACCCTCCTTATGCTAACTAAATACGCAGCAGCTATACCTTAGAGGCAATGTATAGTATATAGCTATATAGCTGAATTTAAAGCACCTAAAGTATTATTAGGGATAGATAGTGTTATTATAGGGCTTAGCTTTAAATATCTTAGCTTTATAAATAATTCTAGCGTAGTATAACCTATTTGCTATATTAACTCTATTAATAGTAATAATTAAGGGGGATTGGGTTATAGTGCTATATAGCTTCTACACTGTAACCCTTACTAGACCCTATCTATTAGCTATAATTATATTTTAGAGGATGTTATTCTTCTCTTAGTTTTGTATATAGTATATAGGAAAGCCCTTAATAATAATACTAAATATATGTTAGTTTAGCGTTGCTTTTAGACTAAAAGCAGTGCTAACCTAGGTTATATTATTAGTATAAGGCTTTACTATATCCTAGAATGTAATTATAGTGTTGCTGCTATAGAGGTAATGCGCTGCTATAGTAGTATTAATACTAGTGGCTTAGTTAATAGTAGCAACGGTTTCTTTAGGTAAGCAGTTTTATATAGCTTTAGCTATTATACTGCTTTTAATAATAGTTTTATAGTAAATATAAGGCAGTACTGCTACTATTATAGCCTAGATCTATTAGATAGGCAGTTAGGTAATGCCTTTAGCAGTAATACTAGCCTAGCTTAGGGCTATTATATTCCTAGCGCTAATGGCTTTCTTTACTGCTTATTTAATAACTTCTTTTAAGTTTTTAACTATAATAGGCTTATTAGGCAATAGTAAGGTTAATTCTATTAATATTTTAGTGTAGGTTTAAGGCATAAGGAGGCTGTGTTAGGTATGCATTAAGGCTATATTATTAACATAAAGGATAATATTCTACACACTCTTTAGCACTATAGCTAGTATAAGTTTAGCTATCTTATTATATTTAATAGTTAGGTAGTTTAGTATTTACTTATATATAGGCAGCAGTATAGGAGTAACTTAAGGCACTATTAATATAAAGCTACTCTATTCTATAAGTAGGTAGTGGCAGCTCTGCGTAAGGCTGCGATTCCTACTGTTAATATCTATTAGTATCGCCTTATCTGCTACGCCCACACTCTGGCACTAATGCGCTATTAAAGATAGGGTAAAATGGATGCGGTGATTCTTTTTCTATACTTTTTAAGAGGTTTAGAGTCGGTTCTGCGTCGCTACTGCGGTGCGGGCGAATTCGCGAAAAGTTTTTTTTTCTAATTACTTTTTAATTTATATAGATTCCCTTTTACTATATAAATATATTATAAAGCTTAGTATAATAAAAGAGAAAAGGTTAATAATTAATATTATAGCGCTATAATAGTTATATAAAAGGCAGGAAATTAAAGAGATTAAATAAATTAATAGTAATAATAATATTGCTAATACTATAATAAAATTATCCCTAAATTAGACTCTTATAGTTTTTATTAATAAAAATATAGCTATAATTTATATAAAAAAAAGGGTGAAATATATAGGGAAGAAGGAGGAGCCCTAAGGTTAGAAAGACTGTTTTATTTTCTTATTAATTATTTAATTAAATAGTTAACCTTTATTTAATAATAAATTCTACCTATTTTATAAGTAATTCCTCTTTTTCTATAAAAGAGAGAATCCTAAGTGTTAGAATTACTATATTTTTTAGGTTATAATGATAGGTAATTTAGATTAACCTGAATTAACCTAGATTAACTTAACTAGCTAAGCTATAAAGGGAATCTAGCTATTCCTATAGGTTAGAATCCTTAGTAAAAACTCTGCACATTCTATAGCCTACTGTAGCCTTCTATAGAATGTGCTATAAGGACCCCTTTAGCTAGGCCATATAATTTAGTAGAAATAGAGCCCTTTTATAATATTATCCGCAATACCTATGTTGTATTAAGTGCTCCGGTGTCACCCTAGTATTCCTTAACGAATCACTAGTTATCCTTTTAGATAGACAAACCAACAATATTAATAATAATATTAACTTTATTATTATTTAATAAGCTTATTATAATTAAAAACTTAAAAAAATAATTAAAAAATAATAAAAAAAGCTATTAATATTAAAAATACTATAGCCTTAAGCTAAGCTATTATTATTATTAAAAATATTATTTAAATACTAATTTAATAAATTTAAGTTATAATAATAATAATATTACTTTATATTTACTATAAAACTATTATGAAAAGTAATATTATAGTTAAAGTGATATAAAACTATTTATTTAAAGAAACTATTATAGCTATTAATTAAGCTATAAGTATTAATATTGTCCGGCTCGGCACCGATACGGTACAACCAGTCCAATCCGCCCGCTTCCTTAGGGTGTGGGTTTATTGCAAACTTCATTGGAAGACGCACCAGAACCAGGTTGAGTTAAAACTACTGCAGCAGCGGCTCGCTCTTACGTTACTAGTAGCTTTAACTTAGGGATGCTTACTATATAATACATAGCTCCTATACACATAGGTTATTTAAAGTATTATTATATATAGCGTAGGATTGCACTATACCCCTACTAATATTAGCAGTAAAGCATAGGGTATAGCTAAGGCGTTTATTTCTAAATAAACTAAGTGCCTAAGGACAGTAACTAGTGCCTTTAAGGCTATACTATGTGCCTTAGTTAAAACTAAAGCAGTAGTAGCTCTAATTAATCTCTACCTTAACTACTATTTACTATACTTTTATTAATAAATAAAGGCTAATAGAATAGCTAAGTAAATATATAGTATATATACTATAATAGTAGCTTAACTCTAATGTAAACTAGCACACTAGGGATATAGCTACCTACTATAGTAAAATAACTGCCTAAACTATATACTATTTCTAAACTAGCCTTATAATTACCTACTAAAACTATCTCTAACTAAAGCACTTACCTTAGAATAAAAAAACTACTAGCATTAAAAAAAAACCACTATATAAGCATACTAAACTTATATTAGCTATATAATAGTAAAGCTTAACCCTAACTTTACCTTTACTACTAAAGTTATTTACCTTTACTTAAGCCTTACTAAATATAAATTTATAGTACTTATATAAATATATATAAAATAAATTAAACTTAATATATTTCTTTTTAGCTAATATATTCCTAAGGTAGAATTACTAATATATAGCTATTAGGCTAATAATAAAGACTACTACTATATTTTACTATTTTATAAAAATTTTAACTATCTCTATCCTATTAATATAAGTATATACCTAATATAAAACTAATATAAAGTTAGGGAGGCTTTAGAAAATAATAAGCTAGTAACTATTCTTACTAAGTAGCTTATTTTAATAGGGTATATTCCTTAGTTTTAGCTTATAAAAAGCTTATAAAATTAATAAGCTAAGGATATTAAAGATATAATACTATATAGCACTTAGTGCAATATAGGTATAGAGGCAGCGGGAAGCTATACAATAGGCTAAGCGCTTAAGATCCCTATTTTATACTATATACTCTCCTATAATACTAATTAAGTTTAGCTAGTGGCGCACTATTTCTTATAATTAAAACTAGTGTAGAGCTACTATAGCTCTGCTATAAAATATAGAAAAAGGTTATATATAGGTTTTCCTCCCTGTGCTAGGGTTTTTCCTATATAGTTTAAGTAGCAGTGGTACTAGTATTGGGCCCACAAGCCTGACTAGAGTAATAATAATAATAAGTATTAATATTATTATAATAATATATTATTTTTATAATAATAAAATTATAATTATATTTTATAATATAGTAAAACTCTATAGGAATAATATAGCTTAGGTTAGTATGACTTTTAAGCTAAAAATAATATTAAATTAATATATATTTAATATTTTTATTAAAAGCTTTTTAATATATTATATATAAATCTAAAAAAAGAATTATATTCTTTAAAATATAATTATAACTAAAAAATAAGGCCTTATAAAGATTATAATATACAAGCTATATAATATTATAACTTATTTTCCCTTAATTATAATAGTTAATAATATTAATATAGTAAATAAGCTATATTATATTAAAATTATCTATAAAGCTAAAATATTTAAAGCTAAACTTTATAATAATATTATTTACCTTTATTAATACTTTAAGTACTTTAAATTTAGCTATATAATTATATATTATATAATATTTTTATAGTATAGCTACTATACATTTAGTTAGTATAGAAAAAGTAAATAAACTTATTTAATATTATTAAAAGCTATATAAAAGTATTATATTAATTACTTAAAACCTTATTTTATATAGTTCTATATATATAATATTATAAATAAATAATAAAACTATATATATACTATATATTTAATATAGCCTATAGCCTTTACTAAACCTTTTATATTAAAAGAAATAATTAAATAAAAGTACTTAATTATAGCTAAAAATATAATATTAATAACTTATTATTATAAAAAGCTTTATTATAAAAGTAAGTAAGTAAACTATATACTTATTTCTTTAAATTAAAACTAAAATTAATATAGTAATTATAAGCTATTATAAAGGCTTTTTTAAGCTAATAATCTATAGCTATTATAGTATTGAATAAGCTAAGCCTAACTTAATATATTATATAAAGTATATAATAAAGGTTATATATTAAAATTTATAAAATAAAACCTTTTTTATATATTTAATACTAAAAACCTAACCTAAAGCTAATATAATAGTAATATAAAAGCTAGAAATTATAAATAAAAAACTACTTAACCTTAGCTTTAATTACTTTTAACTTTTTATTTAAAGTAATTAAATTATAATTTATATAAATTATTAATATAAGCTTAAAGTATAATTGATATATATAAGTAAGAATTAATACTTAATAATACTAATAAAGTACTATATATATTTAATATACTTCCTAACTTATAAACCTTATTAAATATTACCTTTTTTAACTTTATAATAGCTTTACTTTTAAATTATAATATTTTTATTAATAACTTTAATTAATATTACTTACTTTAAAACTATTATAACAAAACCTTAATAAAAAATAATATATTTTTTATTATAATAATATAATAATAGCTTAAACTTATAATATTATAAAGTAAAGTAATTTAAAAAATATAAAATAAAAGAAGTTATATTATTAACTATATATAAGCTATTTATAATATAAAAGTTAAATTTTTAGGAAACTTAAACCTTATTTAATCTAATTATATATTATAGTTCATTTATATTAGTATTACTTTAAGGCTAAGTAGTAATTATTTACTATATTTTAAATAGCTATATATAAAAAATAATTTTATAATAGCTAAAATAAGAATATAGTTTTATTATAATGTTACGAAACCTTTATTTTATATATTAATAAAAGTTAATAATTATATAAAATAAATAATAATTAAGCTTTAAGTTATTATGAATTTAATAATTTTAAGGAAACTTTAAGGTAATTTTAAGCTAAACTTATAGTAAAATTATTATTTTAAAAAAGCTATTTAAAATACTAAAAAAGTATTATAATAATAGTAAATATTCTATATTAAAAAGAACTAGTAACTTACTATTAATATAGCTTAAATATAAAGCTAAGTTATTAATAATAAATAGTATAATACTTAGTATATTATTATTAAAATAGTAATTATATACTAAAAAAGCTTATAAAAACTTAAGTATTAAATATAGCTTTAAAGTAAATTATTATTAAAATAATAATAAATTTTAACTTTTATTTAAAATAAAATAATAAATATTATAATTATTAAGTTTTTATTAAAAAAAAGTAATTATACTAGCTAATTATTTCTTTTCTTTCTTTTAAGCTTAATTAAATAATATATTAAAAAACCTTAATAATTACTTTAATATTATAATATCTTTAATAAAGAATTACTTTAATATTAAAAAAATTTATAATATTATTAAAAGCTTAATAAATTAAAAGGTATTTAAATTTAATAAACTTTTAGTTAACTATCTTAAAGTATATAATAAACCCTTAGCTAAAACCTTTATATATTTATTAAATATATACTATTATATTAACTATTACTTAGCTTTATTTTAAAAAATAAAAGTACTTATTTTTTATAAACTAAGTAAAACCTTAATAAAGTAATAAAAAGTAAAAGCTTAATACTTTATTTTACTTTTTAGTATTATTGAAAAGGTATTAAAAGTATTAATAATAAGTTAGCTTACCCTTATAGCTAAATTAAGTAAAATATTATTTAATTTATAAATAAATAATAAAGTAAATAAATAAAAAAAAGTTATACTAAGTATTTTAATTAAATTAATATAAATAATATAATATTATAGTAGTATTATATTACTACTTTAATTAAATATATTAATAGCCTTTAATATTATTTATTATAAGTAATTATTTTATATTCTTATTACTATTAGTATTTTTATATAAATAATAATATAAATTTACTTCTTTATTATTAAATATATAGCTAGCTTTTTTTTAATAATAAATTTATAAGCCTTTTATTTATAACTATAAAAATATTTTAAAGGTTATTAATCTCTTCTATTTTTTTTCTACTTTATATTATTCTATTATATACTAAGCTTTAAATAGTATAATTCATATTTATTATAGAACTTTTTAATAATATAAGTATATTAATATATAAATAAATAATAAGAATAAATAATTAACACAAACTTTTTGCGAATTTGCCTGCACTGCAGTAGCGACGCGGAACTGACTCTAAACCTCTTAAAAAGTGCAGAAAAAGAATTACTATATCTGTTTTACTCTATCTTTAATAGTGTATTAGTGCTAGAGTATAAGTATAGTGGATAAGGTAATGCTAATAAATATTAATAATAGGAATTATAGCTTTATATAAAGCTATTACTACTTACTTATAGAATAAGGTAGCTTTATATTAATAGTACCTTAAGTTGCTTCTATACTACTGCCTATATATAAGTAAATACTAAACTACTTTACTATTAAATATAATAAAATAGCTAAACTTATACTAGCTATAGTACTAAAGAGTATATAGAATATTATTCTTTATATTAATAATATAGCCTTAATATATGCTTAATATAGCCTCTTTATACCTTAAACCTATATTAAAATATTAATAAAATTAACCTTACTATTACTTAATAAGCCTATTATAATTAAAAACTTAGAAGAAGTTATTAAATAAGTAGTAAAGAAAGCTATTAGCATTAAAAATATAATAGCTTTAAGCTAAGCTAGTATTACTACTAAAGGCATTACCTAACTACTTATTTAATAAATTTAGGCTATAATAATAGTAGTATTACCTTATATTTACTATAAAACTATTATTAAAGGTAGTATAATAGCTAAAGCTATATAAAATTACTTATTTAAAAAAACTATTATTATTATTAACTAAGCTATTAGTACTAATACTATTATAATAGTATATTACCTCTATAGTAGTAATACTATAATTATATTCTAGGATACTATAAAGCCTTATACTAATAATATAGCCTAGGTTAATACTGCTTTTAGTTTAAAAGTAATACTAAATTAATATATATTTAGTATTATTATTAAGGGCTTTCTTATATATTATATATAAAACTAAGAGAAGGATAATATCCTTTAAAATATAATTATAACTAATAAGTAGGGTTTAGTAAAGGTTATAGTATAAAAGCTATATAGCACTATAATTTAATTCCCTTTAATTATTATTATTAATAGAGTTAATATAATAAATAGGCTATACTATACTAGAATTATTTATAAAGCTAAAATATTTAAAGCTAAGCTTTATAATAATACTATCTATCCCTAATAATGCTTTAAGTACTTTAAATTTAGCTATATAGCTATATATTATATATTACCCCTAAGGTATAGCTACTATATATTTAGTTAGTATAAGGAGGGTAAATAATTATACTTAGCGCTATTAGGAGCTATATAGGAACGCTATATTAACTGCTTAGAACCCTACCTTATATAGTTTTATATATATAATATTATAAATAAATAATAAAACTATATATATATTATATACTTAGTATAGCCCCTATTCTTTACTAAACCTTTTATACTAAAGAAAGATAGTTAAATAAAGGTATTTAGCTATAGCTAAAGGAGAGATATAAGTAACTTACTATTATAAAAGGCTTTACTATAAAAGTAAGTTAGTAAGCTATATATCTACCTCTTTAACATTAGACTAGAATTAATATAGTGCTTATAAGCTACTATAAAGGCCTTTCTAAGTTAATAACTTATAGCTACTATAGCACTAAATAAGCTAAGCCTAACCTAATATACTATATAGAGTATATAATAAAGGTTATATACTAGAATATATAAAAGAAAACCTACCTTATATATTTAGTGCTAGAAACCTAACCTAAAGCTAGTATAATAATAATATAAAAGCTAGAAACTATAAATAGTAAACTACTTAACCCTAGCCTTAGCTACTTTTAACTTACTACTTAGGGTAGCTAAACTATAATTTATATAAACTATTAGTATAGGGCTAAGGTATAGTTAATATATATAGATAAGGATTAGTACTTAATAACACTAATAGGATACTATATCTATTTAATATACTCCTTTACCTATAAACCTAATTAAATATTACCTCTTTTTAACTTTATAGTAGCCCTACCTCTAAACTATAGTATTTTTATTAAAGACTTTAACTAATACTACCTACTTTAGAACTATTATAAATAAACCTTAATAAAAAGCAATATACTCTTTATAATAATAATATAGTAATAGCTTAAACTTATAATGCTATAAAGTAAAGTAACCTAAAGAATATAGAATAAAAGAGATAGTACTATTAACTATATATAGGTTATTAATAATATAGAAGTTAAATTCCTAGGAGGACTAAACCTTACTAAATCTAACTATATACTATAGTTAATCTATATTAGCGCTAGTTTAAGGCTAGGCAGTAACTATTTACTTTATTTTAAGTAGTTATATATAGAAGATAATCTTATAATAGCTAAGGTAGTAATATAGTTCTATTATAAACTTACTAAACCTTTACTTTATATACTAATAAAAGTTAATAATTATATAGAATAAATAATAGCTAAGCTTTAAGCTATTATAAATCTAGTAGTTCTAAAGGAACCCTAAGGTAGCCCTAAGCTAAATCTATAATAAAACTACTACACTAAAGAAGCTACTTAAAATAAAAAAAAGCACTAAAGTAGTAGTAAACTTTCTATACTAAGGAGAACTAGTAATTTACTATTAATATAGCCTAAATATAGAACTAAGTCATTAGCAATAAATAGTATAGTGCCTAGCGCTCTACTATTAAGGCAGTAACTATACACTAAGAAAGCCTATAGAAACTTAAGCGCTAGGTATAGCTTTATAGTAAACTATTATTAAAATAATAGCAAATCCTAACCCTTATTTAAGGTAAGGGACTAAACGCTACTATTACTAAATTATACTAAGAGAAAGTAGCTATACTAGCTAACTATTTCTTTCTTTTCTCTTAAGCCTAGCTAAATAATATACTAGAAAACCTTAATAACTATCTTAATACTATAATGTTCCTAATAAAGGACTACTTTAATATTAATAAAATCTATAGTATTATTAAAAGCCTAGTAAGTTAAAAGGTGCCTAAACTTAATAAACTTCTAGCTAGCTACCTTAAAGTATATAGTAAGCCCCCAGCTAGAACCCTTATATACTTACTTAATATATACTACTATATTAGCTACTACCTAGCTTTATTCTAAAAGGTAAAAGTAATTATTTTATATAAACTAGGCAAAACCCTAGTAGAATAATAAAGGGTAGAAGCCTAGCGCCTTATCTTACTTTTTAGTGTTATTAAAAAGGTATTAAAAGCAGCAGTAATAAGCTAGCTTACCCTTATAGCTAAGTTAGGTAGGGCATTACCTAACCTATAAATAGGCAATAGGGTAGATAGATTAATAGAAGTTATACTAAATATTTTAGTAGAATTAGTATAGGTAGCGTAGTATTATAGTAGTATTATATTACTACTTTAGTTAGATATATTAGCAGCCTTTAACACTATCTATTATAAGTAGTTATCTTATACCCTTATTATTACTAGCATCCCTATATAAATTATAGTATAAACCCACTCCTTTACTACTAAATATATAGCTAGCCTTTTTTTAATAATAAATCTATAAACCCCTTACCTATAACTATAGAGGTACTATAGGGGTTACCTATTTCTTCTATTCTATTCCTACTCTATATTACCTTATTATATATAGAGCTTTAAGTAGTATAATCTATACTTATTATAGGATTTTCTAATAATATAAATATATTAGTATATAGATAAATAGTAAAGGAAATATAGAACTACCTTAAGACTATATAGTTAATTTACTAAGAGTAGTCTAAGGAATTAGGCCTTAAGTTTAACCTAGGAAAGAGTAAACTTATATACTTTACTAAATAATATACTACTATTATAATACTAGTCTAGCTTAGTATTAATATAGTATAACTAATTTAATCTACTTACTTCCTTAAGGTATAGGTTTATTATAAACTTTATTAAAAGGTATACTAAAACTAGGTTAAGTTAAAACTACTATAGTAGTAGCTTGCTCTTATATTACTAGTAGCTTTAACTTAGGGATACTTACTATATAATATATAGCTTCTATATATATAGGTTATTTAAAGCATTATTATATATAGTGTAGGATTATACTATACCCCTATTAATATTAGTAGTAAAGTATAAAGTATAGCTAAGGCATTTATTTTTAAATAAACTAAGTGCTTAAGAATAGTAACTAATGCCTTTAAGGCTATACTATATACCTTAGTTAAAACTAAAGCAATAGTAGCTTTAATTAACCTCTACCTTAACTACTATTTACTATGTTTTTATTAATAAATAGAGGCTAATAGGATAGCTAAGTAAATATATAGTATATATACTATAATAATAGCTTAACTTTAATGCAAACTAGTATACTAAGGATATAGCTGCTTACTATAGTTAAATAACTGCCTAGACTATATACTATTCCTAAGCTAGCCTTATAACTACTTACTAAAACTATTTCTAACTAAAGTACTTACTTTAAAATAAAAGGACTATTAGTACTAAAAAAGAACTACTATATAGGTATACTAAACTTATATTAGCTATATAGCAGTAAAGCTTAACCCTAACTTTACCTTTACTGCTAAAGTTATTTACCTTTACTTAAGCCTTACTAAGTATAAATCTATAGCACTTATATAAATATATATAGAATAAATTAAACTTAATGCCTTTTTTTTTAGCTAATATATTCCTAAGGTAGAATTACTAATATATAGCTATTAGGTTAATAATAAAGACTACTATTATATTTTACTATCTTATAAAAATTTTAACTATCTTTACTTTATTAATATAAATATATACCTAATATAAAACTAGTGTAAAGTTAGGGAGGCCTTAGAAAATAATAAGCTAGTAACTACTCTTACTAAGTAGCTTGTTTTAATAAGGTATATTCCTTAGTTTTAGCTTATAAAAAGCTTATAAGATTAATAGGCTAAGGATATTAAAGATATAATACTATATAGCACCTAGCATAGTATAGGTATAAAGGCAGTAGGAAGCTATATAATAGGCTAAGTGCTTAAGTTTCCTATCTTATACTATACACTCTCCTATAATACTAGTTAAGTTTAGCTAGTAGTACACTACTTCTTATAATTAGAACTAGTGTAGAGCTACTATAGCTCTACTATAGAACATAGAAAAAGGTTATATATAGGTTTTCCTCCCTATGCTAGGGTTTTTTCTATATAGTTTAAGTAGCGGTGGTACTAGTATTGGGCTCACAAGCCTGACTAGAGTAATAATAATAATAAAATAAATAATAAAGGAAATATAAAACTACCTTAAAGCTATATAGTTAATTTATTAAAAGTAATTCTAGAAATTAAGCCTTAAGTTTAATTTAAAGAAAAGTAAACTTATATACTTTATTAAATAGTATATTACTATTATAATACTAATCTAATTTAAGATTAATATAATATAATTAGTCTAATTTACTTACTTTTTTCAAGTATAGGCTTATTATAAACTTTATTCAAAAATATATTAAAGCTAAATTAAATTAAAATTATTATAATAATAACTTACTTTTATATTATTAATAGCTTTAAGTTAAGGATATTTACTATATAATATATAGCTTTTATATATATAAATTATTTAAAGTATTATTATATATAATATAGAATTATACTATTTTTTAATTAATATTTAAGGTAAAGTATAGCTAAAATATTTATTTTTAAATAAACTAGATATTTAAAAATAGTAATTAATACCTTTTAAGCTATATTATATACTTTAGTTAAAACTAAAATAACTATAGCTTTAATTAATCTTTACTTTAATTATTATTTACTATACTTTTATTAATAAATAAAAGCAAATAGTAAAAAAACTTTTCGTAAATTCGCCTGCACTGTAGTAGCGACGCAGAACTAACTTTAAACCTCTTAAAAAGTATAGAAAAAGAATTGCTATATTTATTTTACCCTATTTTTAATAATATATTAATACTAAAGTATAAGTATAGTAAATAAGGTAATATTAATAAATATTAATAATAAAAATTATAGCCTTATATAAAGCTATTATTACTTTTTTATAGAGTAAGATAGCTTTATATTAATAATACTTTAAGTTACTTTTATACTATTACTTCTATATAAGTAAATACTAAACTATTTTATAATTAAATATAATAAAATTACTAAGCTTATACTAACTATAGTATTAAAGAGTATATAAAATATTATTCTTTATATTAATAATATAGCCTTAATATAAGCTTAATATAGACTTCTTATACTTTAAACCCTTTTTAAAATACTAATAATAATATTTACTTTACTATTATTTAATAAGCTTATTATAGTTAAAAATTTAAAAAAAGTAATTAAATAAATAATAAAAAAAGCTATTAATATTAGAAATACTATAGCTTTAAGCTAAGCTAATATTATTATTAAAAATACTATTTAAATACTAATTTAATAAATTTATATTATAATAATAATAATATTATTTTATATTTACTATAAAACTATTATTAAAAGTAATATTATAGCTAAAGTAATATAAAACTATTTATTTAAAGAAACTTTTATAGCTATTAATTAAGCTATAAATATTAATATAGCTATAATAATATATTACCTTTATAGTAATAATACTATAATTATATTTTATAATATAGTAAAACCCTATATTAATAATATAGCCTAAATTAGTATTACTTTTAAGCTAAAAATAATACTAAATTAATATATATTTAATATTATTATTAAAGGCTTTTTAGTATATTATATATAAAACTAAAAAAAGAATTATACTCTTTAAAATATAATTATAGCTAATAAATAGGGTTCTATAAAGGTTATAATATAGAAATTATATAGTACTATAACCTAATCTCTCTTAAGTATTATAGTTAATAATATTAATATAGTAAATAAGCTATATTATATTAGAATTATTTATAAAGCTATAATATTTAAAGCTAAACTTTATAATAATATTATTTACCTTTATTAATACTTTATATACTTTAAATTTAGCTATATAGCTATATACTATATAATGCCTTTATAATATAGCTACTATATATTTAATTAGTATAAAGAAGGTAAGTAAACTTACTTAATACTATTAAAAGCTATATAGGATAACTATATTAACTACTTAGGTCCTTACTTTATATAGTTTTATATATATAATATTATAAATAAATAATAAAACTATATATATACTATATACTTAGTATAGCTTTTAGCCTTTACTAAACTTTTTATATTAAAAAAAAATAATTAAATAAAAGTATATAGCTATAGCTAAAAATATAATATTAATAACCTATTATTATAAAAAGCTTTATTATAAAAGTAAGTAAGTAAATTATATATTTATCTCTTTAAATTAAAACTAAAATTAATATAGTAATTATAAGCTACTATAAAGGCTTTTCTAAGCTAATAACTTATAGCTACTATAATACTAAATAAGCTAAGCCTAACTTAATATACTATATAAAGTATATAATAAAAGTTATATACTAAAATATATAAAAAAAAACCTACTTTATATATTTAGTGCTAAAAACCTAACCTAAAGCTAATATAATAATAATATAAAAGCTAGGAACTATAGATAATAAATTACTTAACCCTAGCTTTAGCTATTTTTAACTTATTACTTAAAATAGCTAAACTATAATTTATATAAACTATTAGTATAAAGCTAAGGTATAGCTAATATATATAGGTAAGGATTAGTACTTAATAATACTAATAGAATATTATATTTATTTAATATACTTCTCTACCTATAAACCTAATTAAATATTACCCCTTTTTAACTTTATAGTAGCTTTACCTTTAAATTATAATATTTTTATTAATAACTTTTATTAATATTACTTACTTTAAGACTATTATAGCTAAACTTTAATAAAAGGTAATATATTTTTTATATTAATAATATAATAGTAGCTTAAACTTATAATACTATAAAGTAAAGTAACTTAAAAAATATAAAGTAAAAGGGATAGTATTATTAACTATATATAGGTTACTTATAATATAAAAGTTAAATTCTTAAAAGAACTAAACCTTACTAAATTTAACTATTATTAGAAATAATGGAGGTGGGTGCTATAGAGCACAGCTTACTAAGGTAGTGGGCTTAGTGAGCGTGCACGTACAGATCCACTGCTCTGCAGAGCAGAGCACTGCAGCAAGCTACAGTCCACTATATCTCACGAAATATGGAAGCTTTTGCGTTGCTTTTAGCACTGTTTAATTCGCTAAAGAATTTGCAATAATAATATCCAATAAATTATATCTAATATCTGACTTTACAGGTGTGCGCGGCTGGCAAGAGTGATTCTAACGGTCTGTACGGTTGGCGGCTGTGAGGGGGTTTTTCACTTCCTTCCCTTATATACCCACCGACCTTATTAGTGGATCCCGGTTGCTAGCTAGGCTTTACGAGCCACTTTTTATTTTCTATAAAATTTATTTATATAGGAAAACAAAAAAATAGACTCACGGCTATACAAATTGGCTGCTAATGTGCTTGCAATTAGTTAACTTAGTAAAAATCAACGCACAACACTAAAAAACCGATTTTTAGATATTTATATAGAAAGAAAGCCTAGAATTTAGCAATAAAGAATCTAGTCCTAAGACTTTTTGTAAATTCCTCCTCATTGAGAAAAACAGCAAAAACACATATTATAGGGTAGCCACCTTCCCTAACTAAGCAGCCGTCAGCTGGCTTAGTTACCCTCTTTAATCCGTTCCTCCGTATCTTTGCCGGTTGCCTTATAAATCCAACCCAAAGACTAGGCCTACCTTGCAGCTGTTAGCCCGACTGCATAGCTGTTAGAATAGGCAGAAAAGGTTGAAAAGTGAGGATTTGTGGGGACCTCGCAGCTGCGAGCCCACACACGTGACCTTTGTCGGAATTCCGTGGTTGTGCCGCCCGCGCGCGCGCACGCTTGCCGGCTTGCACTGGCTTGCAAAGCCCCCTATAAAGTGCTTCTATTAGCGCTATAATTATAGCACTAATAGTGAGGAATCCCCTGTAAATAACCCTGTTATTTTCAACAACTATATATTATAATTAATATATATTAGTACTAGCCTAAGGCTAAGTAGTAATTATTTACTTTATTTTAAGTAGGTATATATAAAAAATAATTTTATAATAACTAAGGTAGTAATATAGTTTTATTATAACCTTATTAAACCTTTACTTTATATACTAATAAAAGTTAATAATTATATAGAATAAATAATAGCTTAGCTTTAAGCTATTATAAATTTAATAGTTTTAAAGAAACCTTAAAGTAGCTTTAGGCTAAATTTATAGTAAAACTACTATATTAAAAAAGCTACTTAAAATATAAAAAAAATATTAAAGTAATAATAAACTTTTTATATTAAAAAGAACTAATAGCTTACTACTAATATAGCTTAAATATAAAGCTAAGTTATTAGTAATAAATAGTATAATACTTAGTGCTTTATTATTAAAGTAGTAACTATATACTAAGGAAGCCTATAGAAACTTAAGTATTAGGTATAGCTTTATAATAAACTATTATTAAAATAATAGTAAATTCTAACCTTTATTTAAAGTAAGAGAATAAATATTATATTTACTAAATTATATTAAAAAAAATAATTATATTAGCTAACTATTTCTTTCCTTTCTTTTAAGCCTAGCTAAATAATATACTAAAAAACCTTAATAACTACCTTAATACTATAATATTTCTAATAAAGAATTACTTTAATACTAATAAAATCTATAATATTATAAAAAGCTTAATAAGTTAAAAAGTACTTAAACTTAATAAACTTTTAGCTAGCTACTTTAAAATATATAGTAAGCCTTTAGCTAAAACCCTTATATACTTACTAAATATATATTATTATATTAGCTACTACCTAGCGTTATTTTAAAAAGTAAAGGTAGTTATTCTTTATAAACTAAGTAAAACCCTAGTAAAATAATAAAAAATAAAAGTTTAGTGCTTTATTTTACTTTTTAATATTATTAAAAAGGTATTAAAAGTAATAATAGTAAGTTAGCTTATTCTTATAGCTAAGTTAAGTAGGGCATTACCTAACCTATAAATAAGTAATAGAATAAATAAATTAATAAAAGTTATACTAAGTATTTTAATAGAATTAGTATAAATAGTATAATATTATAGTAATATTATATTACTACTTTAGTTAAATATATTAATAGCCTTTAATACTATTTATTATAAATAGTTATTTTATATTTTTATTACTATTAGTATCTTTATATAAATAATAGTATAAACTTACTCCTTTATTACTAAATATATTACTAGCCTTTTTTTTAATAATAAATTTATAAGCTTTTTACTTATAACTATAAGGGTACTATAAAGGTTACCTATTTTTTCTATTTTTTTCCTATTTTATATTACTTTATTATATATTAAGCTTTAAGTAGTATATTTTATACTTATTATAGGATTTTTTAATAATATAAATATATTAGTATATAAATAAATAGTAAAGGAGATATAAAACTACCTTAAAGCTATATAATTAGTTTATTAAAAGTAATTTAAGGAATTAAGCCTTAAGTTTAATCTAAGAAAAAGTAAACTTATATACTTTACTAAATATTATACTATTATTATAATATTAGTTTAGCTTAATATTAATATAGTATAATTAATTTAATTTACTTACTTTCTTAAAGTATAGGTTTATTATAAACTTTATTAAAAGGTATACTAAAGCTAAGTTAAGTTAAAACTACTATAATAGTAACTTACTTTTATATTATTAGTAGCTTTAACTTAAGAATATTTACTATATAATATATAGCTTTTATATATATAGGTTATTTAAAGTATTATTATATATAGTATAGAATTAAACTATACTTTTACTAATATTAGTAATAAAGTATAAAGTATAGCTAAGGTATTTATTTCTAAATAAACTAAGTGCTTAAGGATAGTAACTAATGCTTTTAAGGCTATACTATATACTTTAATTAAAATTAAGGTAGCTATAGCTTTAATTAACCTTTACCTTAACTACTATTTACTATACTTTTATTAATAAATAAAGGCTAATAGAATAGCTAAGTAAATATATAATATATATATTATAATAATAGCTTAACTTTAATATAGACTAGTATACTAAAGGTATAGCTACTTACTATAATAAAATAATTATCTAAATTATATATTATTTTTAAACTAGCTTTATAATTACTTATTAAAACTATCTTTAATTAAAGCACTTACTTTAAAATAAAAAAATTATTATTATTAAGAAAGAACCACTATATAGGTATACTAAACTTATATTAACTATATAATAATAAAGCTTAACCCTAACTTTATATTTACTATTAAAATTATTTACTTTTACTTAGGCTTTACTAAATATAAATCTATAGTGCTTATATAAATATATATAGAATAAATTAGGCTTAATACCTTTTTTTTTAGCTAATATATTTTTAAAGTAAAATTACTAATATATAGCTACTAAGCTAATTATAAGGACTATTATTATATTCTACTATTTTATAAGAATTTTAATTACCTTAACTTTATTAATATAAATATATACTTTATATATAATTAATATAAAGTTAGAAAGGCATTAAAATATAATAAGCTAGTAACTATAATTATAAAGTAGCTTATATTAATAAAGTATAAAAACTTTTCGCAAATTCGCCCGCACCGCAGTAGCGACGCAGAACTAACTCTAAACCTCTTAAAAAGTGTAGAAAAAGAATTGCTATATCTGTTTTACCCTATCTTTAATAGTGTATTAGTACTAGAGTGTAGGTATAGTAGATAAGGCAATACTAATAAATATTAATAGTAGGAATTATAGCCTTATATAAAGCTACTACTATTTACTTATAAAATAAAGTAGCTTTATATTAATAGTGCTTTAAGTTACTCTTATATTACTGCTTATATATAAGTAAATACTAAACTACTTTACTATTAAATATAATAAAATAGCTAAACTTATACTAGCTATAGTACTAAAGAGTATATAGAATATTATTCTTTATATTAATAATATAGCCTTAATATATACCTAATATAGCCTCCTTATACTTTAGATCTATATTAAAATATTAATAAAATTAACCTTAGTATTATTTAATAAGCCTATTATAGTTAAAAACTTAAAAGAAGTTATTAAATAAGTAATAAAGAAGGCTATTAGTGCTAAAAATATAATAGCCCTAAGCTAAGCTAGTATTACTATTAAAGGTATTACCTAACTACTTATTTAATAAATCTAAGCTATAATAATAATAATACTACCTTATATTTACTATAAAATTATTATTAAAGGTAGTATAATAGCTAAAGCTATATAAAACTACTTATTTAAAGAAACTATTACTATTATTAACTAAGCTATTAGTACTAATACTACTATAGTAATGTATTACCTTTATAATAGTAATACTATAATTATATTTTAGGATATAGTAAAGCCTTATATTAATAATATAGCCTAGGTTAGCACTACTTTTATTTTAAAAGTAATGCTAAATTAATATATATTTAGTATTATTATTAAGGGCTTTCCTATACACTATATATAGAACTAAAAGAAAGATAATATTCTTTAAAATATAATTATAGCTAATAGATAGGGTTTAGTAAAGGTTATAATATAAAAGCTATATAGTATTATAACCTAATCCCCCTTAATTATTACTATTAATAGAGTTAATATAGTAAATAAGCTATACTACACTAGAATTATTTATAAAGCTAAGATATTTAAAGCTAAGCTTTATAATAATACTATTTATTCTTAATAATGCTTTAAGTGCTTTAAATTTAGCTATATAGCTATATATTATATATTGCCCCTAAGGTATAGCCACTATATATTTAGTTAGTATAAAAAGGGTAAATAATTATACTTAGTGCTATTAGGAGCTATATAGAAATACTATATTAACTACTTAAGACCTTACTCTATATAGTTATATATATATAATATTATAAATAAATAATAGAACTATATACACACTATATACTTAGTATAGCCCTTAGCCTTTACTAAACCTTCTTTACTAAAGAAAAATAGTTAGATAAAGGTATTTAGCTATAGCTAAAGGAAAGATATAAGTAACCTACTATTATAGAAGGCTTTACTATAGAAGTAAGTTAGTAAACTATATACCTACCTCCCTAATACTAAACTAGAATTAATATAGTGCTTATAAGCTACTATAAAGGCTTTTTTAAGTTAATAACCTATAGCTACTATAGTACTAAATAAGCTAAGCCTAACCTAATATACTATATAAAGTATATAATAAAGGTTATATATTAAAATATATAGAAGAAAACCTACTTTATATATCTAGCGCTAAAGTTCTAATTTAGAGCTAATATAATAGTAATATAGGAGCTAGGAACTATAGATAGTAGACTACTTAACCCTAGCCTTAGCTACTTTTAACTTACTGCTTAGAGTAGCTATACTATAATTTATATATACTACTAGTATAGGCCTAAGGTATAGTTAATATATATAAGTAAGAACTAGTGCTTAATAATATTAGTAGGATACTATATTTACTTAATATATTCCCTAACCTATAAACCTAATTAAATATTACCCCTTCTTAACTTTATAGTAGCTTTACCTTTAAACTATAGCATTTTTATAAGAGACTTTAACTAATACTACTTACTTTAAAACTATTATAGCTAAACCTTAATAAGAAGTAATACACTTCTTATACTAATAATATAGTAATAGCTTAGACTTATAATACTATAGAGTAAAGTAACTTAAAAAATATAAGGTAAAAGGGATAGTACTATAAATTATACTTAGGTTACTTATAATATAAAAGCTAAATTTATAGGGGGACTAAACCTTACTAAATCTAACTATATTCTATAGATTATCTATATTAGCACTAGCCTAAGGCTATATAGTAACTACTTACTTTATTTTAAATAGTTATATATAGAAGATAACCTTATAGTAGCTAAGGCAGTAATATAGTTCTACTATAACCTTACTAAACCCTTACTCTAAATACTTATAGAAATTAATAGCTATATAGAATAAATAATAGCTAAGCTTTAATTTATTATAAACCTAGTAGTTTTAAAGGAACCCTAAGGCAGTTTTAAGCTAAACCTATAGTAGAATTACTATACTAAAGAAGCTACCTAAAACACTAAAAGAGTATTATAATAGTAATAAATATTCTATACTAAGGAGAACTAGTAACTTACTACTAATATAGCTTAAATATAGTACTAAACTATTAGTAATAAAAGGTATAGTACCTAATACTTTACTATTAAAGCAGCTACTATTTATAAAGAAAACCTATAGAAACTTAAATACTAAGTATAGCTCTATAGTAAATTACTACTAAAATAATAGTAAATCCCTACTTTTATTTAAAGTAAGGGTATAAATACTATAACTACTAAGTTATATTAAAAGAAAGTAGCTATATTAGCTAACTATTTTTTCCCTTCCTCCTAAGCCTAATTTAATAATATACTAAAGAATCTTAATAACTGCCTTAATATTATAATATTCTTATTAAAAGACTACTTTAATACTAATAAAGTCTATAGTATTATTAAAAGCTTAGCTAGCTAAAAGGCATTAGAACTAAATAAACTTTTAGCTAAATACCTTAAAGTATATAGTAAGCTATTAGCTAGGACCCTTACTTACCTACTTAATATATATTACTATATTAGCTACTACTTAGCTTTATTTTAGTAAGTAAAAGTTATTATTCTTTATAAGCTAGGTAAGACTCTAATAGAGCAGTAAAGAGTAAAGGCCTAGCACTTTATCTTACTTTTTAGTATTATTAGTAAAGTAATAAAGGTAGTAGTAGTAAGTTAGCTTACCCTTATAGCTAAATTAAGCAGTGTATTGCTTAACCTATAAATAGGTAATAAAGTAAATAGGTTAATAAAGGTTACACTAAATGTTTTAGTGGAATTAGTATATATAATATAGCACTATAGCAGTATTATATTACTGCTTTAACTAAATATATTAATAGCCTTTAATACTATTTACTATAAAAGACTAACTTATACCTTTATAGCTACTAAAATCCCTATATAGATAGTAGTATAGACTTACTTCTTTATTACTAAATATACTATTAATCTTTATTTTAATAGTAAATCTATTAGCCCTTTATTTATAACTATAAGTATACTATAGGGGTCTTTAATCTCTCCTATTCTCTTCCTACTCTATATTACCCCTTTATATACTAAGCTTTAGGTAGTATATTCTATACTTATTATAAGCTTCTTTAATAATATAAATATACTTATATATAAGTATATAGTAGAGGAGATATAGAATTGCCTTAAGGCTACTTAGGTAATTTACTAAGACTAGTTCTAAGAATTAGGTTTTAAGTTTAACTTAAGAAAGAGTAAACTTATATACTTTACTAAGTAGCACACTATAATTATATTACTAGTCTAACTTAGTACTAATATAGTGTAATTAGTTTAGTTTACCTACTTTTTTAGGGTATAAGTTTATTATAAGCTTTACTAAAAAATATACTAGAGTTAGGTTAAGTTAAAACTAGTGTAGTAATAGCTTATATTTATATTACTAGTGGCTTTAACCTAAGGATACTTATTATATAATATATAACTCTTATATATATAGGTTATTTAAAGTATAATTATATATAATATAGAATTATACTATACCTTTACTAAAGTTAGTAGTAAAGTAAGGGGTATAGCTAAGGTATTTGTTTCTAAATAGACTAAGTGCCTAAGAATAGTAACTAATATATTTAAGGTAATACTATATACCTTAGTTAAAACTAAGGCAGCTATAGCTTTAATTAACCTTTACCTTAACTATTATTTACTTTACTTTTATTAATAAATAAAAGCTAATAGAATAGCTAAGCGTATCTATAATACCTATACTATAATAGTAGCTTAACTTAGATATAGACTAATACACTAAGGGCGTAGCTACCTATTATATCTAAATAACTACCTAAACTATATACTATTCCTAAACTAACTCTATAACTACTTACTAAAGCCCTTTCTAACTAAAACGCTTACCTTAGAATAAAAGAATTGCTAGTACTAAAAGTAAGCTACTATATAGGTGCGCTAAACTAATATTAACTATATAGTAGTAAAGCTTAATCTTAGCTTTACTTTTACTACTAAAGTTATTTACCTTTACTTAGGCCTAACTAAGTATAAATCTATAGCGCTTATATAAATATATATAAAATAAATTAAACTTAATACTTTCCTCTTTAGCTAATGCATTCCTAAAGTAGAATTACTAATATATAGCTATAAGGCTAATAATAAAAACCACTACTATATTATACTATTTTATAAAAATTTTAACTATCTTTACTTTATTAATATAAGCGTATACTTAATATAAAACTAGTATAAAGTTAGGGAGGCTTTAGAAAATAATAAGCTAGTAACTGCTCTTACTAAGTAGCTTATATTAATAGGGTATATCCCTTAGTTTTAGCTTATAAAAAGCTTATAAGATTAATAGGCTAAGGATATTAAGAATATAATACTATATAGTACCTAGCATAGTATAAATATAGAGGTAGTAGGAAGCTATATAGATATTATAGCTAGTATAGATTATTAAAATATATAACTTATTTTTAAAGAAAAACAAATATAGTAGCTAAGAAAATAGAAAATAAGTATAATACGCCTACGCTAGCTTTAGGCCTATGCCCCCTTAGCCCCTAGCTCCCCCCTCTCCTTCTTTACCCCCCCCTTTCTTCTTTATCCCCTTTTCCTTCTTTACTACCTTCTTAATATAGCCCTATATAGTAACTATAGTAAGCCTATTCTATAGAATATTATTTAATTCCTTTAGTGTATTAATAATATAATAGGTTTATAGTAATAGCTTACCCTTAACTAAGGTTAAGGCTAAGGCTACTATAATATTGCTACTAACTTATATTACTATATTAGTAAATAAGCCTACTTACTTTATAAGTTAAACTATTTTTTTCTAAGTAGTATTATACTCTATAGCTTAGCTATATATTAGTATTATATTAGTATTATAGTAAAACTATATCTTAGCTGCCTTATACTTATATTAATAAACTCCCTAAAGGCATAGAGGTTCTATATATTTATAACTTACTTAATAGCCTTTTAATATAATATAATATTTAAATTTAGCTATAGAACTAATTAGCTACTACCTAGCTACTAATATAAATAAAGAATATAATACTTATACCTAAATAAGTCTTTTTTACTTTTATATACTTAAAGTATACACTACTAGTACCTACTTAAGTTAGTAATAGGAGTAGTATAGGTTAGTAAAGAGCACTAACCTTTAGTGCTATAGTACTATTTTTTAATATTCTTAGCTTATATTAAGTAAGCTTTATAGGGCTAGGCCTATAATTAGCCTAGCTATATAAGGGTTAATAGTAATAGTGTATTAAAAAGGGACTAATACTTACCCTAAGTATAATAATTAATTTTATTATAAAAGTAAGTAGTATTTTTAATAATACTATAGTTAGTTTAAAGCAGTAATAGGGCAGTACTACTATAAAAATAGAAATAGGGGTATACTTATAATAAAAGTAATAAATAAAGAAGAAAGAAAGAAAGAAAAAGCTTAAAAATAAGGAGAAAAGAGTAAATATAGTATTTCTTTCTTTTTTTATTATATAACTAATAGATAGCTAATAATTAGTTTAATAATAGCTAACTACTAGCTAGTGTAGCTAATGCTATAAAGGTATAGAAGCTAGAGAAAGGTTTTAGGTAAGGAGGTAATAATTTAAGGGAATTAGCTAAGGACTAATATAAAAGATAGGCTAAGCATTTAAAGTAACTTACTATAACTTATAAACTACCCTTAAGAGCAATCTATATTATTACTACGCCTCTACTAACCTAGTCTGATTCCTATTTTGCACTATACACTCTTCTATAATACTAGTTAAGTTTAGCTAGTAGCGCACTACTTCTTATAATTAGAACTAGTGTAGAGCTACTATAGCTTCACTATAGAATATAGAAAAAGGTTATATATAGGTTTTCCTCCCTATGCTAGGGTTTTTTCTATATAGTTTAAGTAGCGGAGGTACTAGTATTG
>SRPW01000185.1:0-33207 GCA_018360225.1 Claviceps pusilla | reverse complement strand
GTAGGCCTAGGGCTAGCGTAGGCGCGTTATACTTATTTTCTATTTTTTTAGCTACTGTATTTTTTTTTTTTTTTCTTTAAAAATAAGTTATATATTCTAATAATCTATACTAGCTATAATGTCTATGTAGCTTCCCACTGCCTCTATGCCTATACTGCGCTAGGTGCTATATAGTATTATATCCTTAATATCCTTAGCCTATTAATTTTATAAGCTTTTAGTAAGCTAAAACTAAGGGATACGCCCTATTAATATAAGCCACTTAGTAAGAGTAGTTGCTAGCTTATTGTTTTCTAAAGCCTCTTTAACTTTATACTAGTTTTATACTAGGTGTGTGCCTATATTAATAGAGTAGAGATAGTTAAAATTTTTATAGAATAATAAAATATAGTAGTAGTCTTTATTATTAGCCTAGTAGCTATATATTAGCGAGTCTATCTTAGGAATGCATTAGCTAAAGAGGAAAGCATTAAGTCTAATTTATTCTATATATATTTATATAAGTACTATAGATTTATGCTTAGTTAGGCCTAAGTAAAGGTAGATAACTTTAGCAGTAGAAGTAAAGCTAGGGTTAAGCTCTACTGCTATATAGTTAACGTTAGTTTAGCGTGCCTATATAGCAGCCTACTTATAGTGCTAGCGGTCTTTCTATTCTAGGGTAAGCGCTTTAGTTAGTAAGGGCTTTAGTAAGTAGTTATAAGGTTAGTTTAGAAATAGTATATAGTTTAGGCGGTTATTTAGTTATAGTAGGTAGCTATGCCCTTAGTGTATTAGTTTACATTTAAGTTAAGCTACTATTATAGTGTAGGCGCTATAGATATACTTAGCTATTTTATTAGCTTCTATTTATTAGTAAAAGCAAAGTAAATAGTAGTTAAGGTAGAGGTTAATTAGGGCTATAGCTGCCTTAGTTTTAACTAGGGTATATAGCGTTGCCTTAAATACACTAGTTACTATTCTTAGGTATTTAGTTTATTTAGAAATAAATGCTTTAGCTATACCTTTTGCTTTACTGCTAACTTTAGTAGGGGTATAGTATAATTCTATGCTATATATAATTATACTTTAAATAACCTATATATATAAGAGTTATATATTATATAATAAGCATCCCTAGGTTAAAGCCACTAGTAAAGTAAGTATAAGCTACTACTACACTAGTTTTAACTTAACTTAACTTTAGTATACTTTTTAGTAAAGCTTATAATAAACCTATACTTTAAGAAAGTAGGTAGACTAGATTAGTTATACTATATTAGTGCTAAGTTAGACTAGTAATGTAATTATAGTGTGCTACTTAGTAAAGTATATAAGTTTGCTCTTCTTTAAATTAAACTTAAAACCTAATTCTTAGGACTAATCTTAGTAAATTACTTAAGTAGCCTTAAGGTAATTCTATATCTCCTTTACTATGCGCTTATATATAAGTATATTTATATTATTAGAGAAGCCTATAATAAGTATAAAATATACTGCTTAGAGCTTAGTATATAAAGGGGTAATATAGAGTAGGAAGAGAATAGGAGAGATTAAAGACCCTTATAGTATACTTATAATTATAGGTAAGGGGCTTATAAATTCACTATTAAAATAAAGGTTAGTAATGTATTTAGCAGTAAAGAAGCAAGTCTATGCTACTATTTATATAGGGATTTTAGTAGCTATAAGGGTATAAGTTAGTCTTTTATAATAAATAGTGTTAAAGGCCGCTAATATATCTAGTTAAAGCAGCAATATAATACCGCTATAGTGCTACGCTATATACACTAATTCCACTAAAACACTTAGTATAACCTCTATTAACCTATTTACTCTATTACCTATTTATAAGTTAGGCAGTATATTGCTTAATTTAGCTATAAAGGTAAGCTAACTTACTACTACTACTTTTAATACTTTACTAATAATACTAAAAAGTAATATAAAGCGCTAAGCCCTTACTCTTTACTACTCTATTAGGGTTTTACCTAGCTTATAAAGAATAATAACTTTTACTTACTAAAATAAAGCTAGGTAGTAGCTAATACAGCAGTATATATTAAGTAAGTAAGTAAGGGTCCTAGCTAGTAGCTTACTATATACTTTAAGGTATTTAGCTAGAAGTTTGTTTAGTTCTAGCGCCTTTTAGCTAGCTAAGCTCTTAATAATACTATAGATTTTATTAGTATTAAAGTAGTTTTTTAATAGAAATATTATAGTATTAAGGCAGTTATTAAGATTCTTTAATATATTATTAAGTTAAGCTTAGAAGGAAGGGAAGAAATAGTTAGTTAGTATAGCTGCTTTCTTTTAGTGTAACTTAGTAGTTATAGCGTCTATACCCTTACCTTAAATAAAAGTAGGGATTTACTACTATTTTAGCAGTAGTCTACTATAAAGCTATACTTAGTGTTTAAGTTTCTATAGGTCTTCTCTATAGGCAGTAACTGCTTTAATAGTAGAGTGCTAAGCACTATGCTTTTTATTACTAATAGTTTAGTACTATATTTAGGCTACATTAGTAGCAAATTACTAGTTCTCCTTAGTATAGAATATCCGCTACTATTATAATACTCTTTTAGTGTTCTAGGTAGCTTCCTTAGTATAGCAGTTCTACTATAGGTTTAGCTTAGGACTACCTTAAAGTTCCCTTAAAACTACTAAGTCTATAATAAATTAAAGCTTAGTTATTATTTATTCTATATAGCTATTAATTTCTATAGGTATTTAGAGTAGGGGTTTAGTAAGGTTATAGTAGAACTATATTACTACCTTAGCTACTATAAGGTTATCTTCTATATATAACTATTTAAAATAAAGCAGGCAGTTACTACATAGCCTTAGTCTAGTGCTAATGCGGATAAGCTATAGGATATAGTTAGATTTAGTAAGGTTTAGTCCCCCTATAAATTTAGCTTTTATATTATAGGTAACCTAAGTATAGTTAATAGTGCTATCCCTTTTACCTTATATTCTCTAAGTTACTTTACCCTATAGCGTTATAAGTCTAAGCTATTACTACATTACTAGTGTAAGAAATGTATTGCTTCTTATTAAAGTTTAGCTATAATAATTCTAAAGTAGGTAGTATTAGTTAAAGTTTTCTATAAAAACGCTATAGTTTAAAGGTAGGGCTACTATAAAGTTAAAAAGGGGTAATATTTAATTAGGTTTATAGGTTAGGGAATATATTAAGTAAATATAGTATTCTACTAATATTATTAAGCACTAGTCCTTACCTATATATATTAACTATACCTTAGGCCTATACTAATAGTTTATATAAATTATAGTATAGCTGCCCTAAGTAGTAAATTAGAAGCAGCTAAGGCTAAGGTTAGGTAGTCTGCTATTTATAGTTTCTAGCTCCTATATTACTATTATATTAGCTCTAAGTTAGAACTCTAGCGCTAGATATATAAGGTATGTTTTCTTCTATATATTTTAGTATATAACCTTTATTATATACTCTATATAGTGTATTAGGTTAGGCTTAGCTTATTTAGTGCTATAGTGGCTATAGGTTATTAACTTAGAAAGGCCTCTATAGTAGCTTATAAGCGCTATATTAATTCTAGTCTAGTGTTAGGAAGGTAAGTGTATAGTTTACTAACTTACTTATATAGTAAAGCCTTTTATAATAGTAAGTTGCTTATATCTCTCCTTTAGCTATAGCTAAATACCTCTATTTAACTATTTTTCTCTAGTAAAGGAGGTTTAGTAAAGGCTAGGGGCTATTGTTACGGTCTACACACAACAGCGGAACCCACCGCATATAGGAGGGTTCCGCCCCCTTTCTTCTAGTAAGGAATAACTTCAACCATACATACACTTAACCACCTACCTATGACTTGAGTGTTCCCTCTCTTTATAACTTTATAACGTACTACACCTATTGTATAAGTACCCCTAACTTATATATAATATCTAGTATATAATAAGTAGTAGTAATTGCTATTTCTTTTATATGCCTATTTACTGCATAAAAGCTAACAATAAAAACCACAAACCTTATATTAATAATAAAAGAAAACTAGCGAAGCCTACCTATTAGCTTAAATTCTCTAATTACTAGCTCTATTATAGAAAACTAACTATAGTAAATCCACTGTTTTTAGGCTTTTTACTAAGACTTTCCTAACCTTAAGAATAGGAAGAGACTGCTTTTATTATAAGAAAACATTAAGAACCTTTAAACTCTCGCTAGATATTAATACATTAATAGCAACCTCTAGATTTACCTAGAGCCCCTAGCTATTAAAAGACTTATTTATTAGAACCCTATAGATTTTGCTATAGTTAATGCTAAGTAGAAAATAGTAAAAGGTATTATCTATAGAGCTAGGCTAGAATACCTCTTTAAATAAGCAAATCTAGCACTAAAGAATAACACTACTACGCTAGAGAATAGCCTAAAACATAGGGAAAACACTAATATTATAGGTATATTTAGCGTTTTAGAGGATAAATTAATAGGAGACTTAGTAAGCATGGGAATTAAGGGACCTTTAAAGACCCTAAATATTTTATCTTATACTAAGAAAAATAATACCTCCTTATAAAAAGGGAACTACATTAGCGCTAGCTCCTACTAAAAAACTATTCTAAAAATAAGAATTTACTCTTACGTAACTTCTAGCGTATTAAATCCTTTTTTAAGAGCACTATTAAATCCTATAGAAATTAACTAAAATAAAACAATCTCCTACTCTCTTAATAGTTAGGCAGAACGTATATCCCCTCTATAGGCAATAGAAACTTAGGGGCAATAGCATAAGCCTAATATATATAATAAATTTTAGTAATTTCTTACTAATATATACAACTAGTAAGAGGCTGCCTTTAATAAGATCCACTATAGTAGTGTAAAGGAAATTAGCAAAGTAGTGACTTACTTAACCGCTGCCCTAGAAGCCTTTAAACTAGCTAAATCCCACTAGTAAACTGTAAAACTAGCCTAACACCCCCTATTTGCCTTAGGGTAGGCTCTAACCTTAGATACATAGCGTCTTATAGTATTCTTTAAAACAATAAGTATATAAGTATAACTAGCTTACATAATAACCCTTAATGCTTACTACATTAAAACCTCTTAGCTTAAGGGATACTTAGTAAATAGAGAATTTTATAAGGCTTTACACAACCCCCTACTTTATAATAAGCTATACCTAAGGAATGCTATATACGCTTAGAAACCATTATTTACACCTATAGAATAGCAACCTAAGGATAAGGACTCTTATAAGAATTCTATAGTCTAAGCCCCTTTAACAATAAACTATTTTATAAAACCCTTATAAAAGCTTAGCAATATTAGGTATTTTAACCCTAAGATAGATCTAAATAATATTAATAGTAAAGCTATTAAGCATAAGGGTAAATCCACTATCTTTATAGATATAAACCTCTAGATCTAGGCAGTTAGGGACTACTATAGTTATACTAGTCCTAACTACTAGGAATAAATTAAATACTAAGTGTAGTACCTCTTCTATAGCACTACCTATATATAGTACTGTTAATATCTTAACAACATAGAAAGGGCTATAATTTTCTATAACCTTAAGTTAGTATTTACTATAGTTAAGAAGGAATTTAGCATTAAGATCTAGAACGCTATAGTATAGCTTAATTAAGCTAAATTCACTAAGGATAATATATTATTTAAGATATTACTATGTAAGTTCGCTGCTAAGATTTTCTTTTATACTAAAGCTAATAAGGAATCCACTAATCTTTAGCTCCTTATATGCCTTTATTATAAACTCTATGTAGAACTTCGCTAAATCTATCCCTAACTAGTAGAATTAGACTGCTATAATATATATATTAATTTAGTAAAAGGCAAAAGATAGAACCTAAGAGACTTTATCTTAGGTAATAAAACCTACTATAGGGCTAAGAAGAATAAGATTTAGTCTTCTACTTACCTCTTTATAGAGAATTTAGACTCTATAGCTAAGGATCCCCCTTACTATAGCATTAATACTTACTAAAACAGACCCCCTTAGCGCAATAGCTATTGTAAAAGCAGCTATAGTCTACCTTAATACTAATAGGGTAGTTACTGCTAATACTTATAGAGCTGCGAAAGGTATTGCAGATCTAGTAATAGATACAAATATAGGAACCACTAACTATAAGGCTAATTATACCCTTTTTAACCTAACTATAGTTATTCCTATAAAGGTTATAAAGGGGCTCTATAATAGTCCCCTAAGGATTCTAATAGAGGCACACTAGCGGCTACTTCCTACACTAGGGAGTTAGATGCCCTTAAGCAATATAAGGAAGCTAAAACCTATTGCTATAACTCCTTTAGGTGCCCTTAATATAACTATAAAGGCTATAGACCCTAATTCTATAAAAAGTAGGCGCCTAAAGACAGCAATAATATAAACTATATAGTTATAGTGAATAACTTAAATGTAGAAGCTAAAGAGTCCTACCTAGCATTATTAGGATACTATATAGTTAAGGAGGGAGTTATTAAAAGTAACTCTAATAAGGATAAATCTAACTTTATAGACGCTTTCTACGCTAAGGAACCTATATCTCCCCTTATTATACGCTGTAAAAAAATTATAGCATCTAGAGGACTAACTAATAGTTAGGTTATTAAAGCCGTTATATAGCCGCGTTAATTAGAAATCACTAGAAAAAAAAAGGTAACTACTTATCTTAAGGTAAACCTTTACTTTAATAACTAAGGGCAAGACTATAAGATCTACCTTAATATAGGAACTTTGTTAATACTAATTAATAAGAAGTGGCTTTAATAGAATAGTTATAACGTTTAATAGGGAACCTAGAAGCCTAAACCTATAAATAGTGTGAATTCCTCCTTTTATATTATAGAAACCACTACCTTTAACTTTTATATTAAGGGCAAAGCTAAAGGAAAGTTAGTGTTTAGTCACTTTACTATAACTACTAATATAATAAAGAAACTCACACTAAAATTATTAATTAGTATAGATTTTATATATAATTATAGCATTAAAATTAACTTTATTAACCCTAGGGTTGTTTTCTAATCTATATATAATATAACTATACCTAGCTATATTTTCCGCCCTACTAATATAGTTCTAACTAGGAGGGTTATTATAACACACTACATTACTATACTACTATATAGCTTAGAATTAGTGCCGGTTTTCTAGAAGGACTATATAGCACATAAGGCCACTAGTGTCTATTATTTTATCTTAAAGAACCGCTAGATTTTCAATAGTATTATGGATTATAGGTAGGCAAAATGCTTACTAATCTATAACTTTATAGACCTTCTAATTTATATTAAGCCTAACTAAAGGCTAGGGAACCTTTAATGCCTAGATGTAGTGGACTCCTACTTTGCTATAGATAACATTAAGACCTTCTTTGCTTTCTATAGTTATAATATTAATATCCTATAGGGCTATAAAGAGCTAGTAGCGCTAAAGGATATCTTCCCTTCTAAGGCTAAGGGAAATAATAAGGACACTGCTAATAACCTTAACCTTAGGGTAGTTAATAGCAGCGTCCCTTTATACAGCATTATATGCCTAGATAACATTCTATTTATTATAAATAAATTTAGTATTAAAATTATAAATCTTAACCTAGTAGCTACAGAAAAACTTATTAAACTCACTAATAAATATAATATTTACTGCAACTAAGGGGTAGTGCTAATGCCTAAGGAGGAGTAGATACATATTAACTTTATTAATAGTTAGCAAAATTAGTTAAAACCCTTATAGGTATACTATTTAGGTAGAAAAGATTTTAAGAAATTCTATAAAATCTTTAATAAAAAGTATAAAGCTAGTAAGGTATTCTACCTTAAGGTAGGAGAAAAGGCACTATACCTATACTCTAGCTTTCTTATTTAGCGTAACACTAGAAAAGAATATAAAGGAAGGGTAGTAATTAATATAAAGCCTATAAATAGTATTACTGTCCTAAATATATACCCTTTACCTAACTAAGGGGATATTATAGAGGATATATACGGAAAGTATTAAATATCCCTCTTTAATACCTCTAGTTTTTTTAACTAACTCCTAGTGTAGTGTAAACACTGCAATAAAATAGCTATTATCTCTAAAAGAGGAATTAAAGTATCCTATATTACAATATAAGGATATAAGAATTCCCTAGTATATGCTTAGCGCTTTATAGATAAGTAATTCTATAAACACTATGCCTTTATATAAGTATACATTAATAACATTATAATTTTCTCTAACACCCTTAAAGAGCACCTAGCCTACCTTAAGATTATATTTAAAATCCTTAAGAAGTGCTGCCTATATATTATAGCTAAGAAGTTATTTATTAGCTATCTATTAATTTAACTCTTAGGTTTTATTATAAATGTAAAGGGCATTACTAATACTAATAACTATATTAAGGTATTTAAGAACCTCTAGATGCCTACTACACTCTTAAGCCTTAAAACCTTTATAGGGATAGCTAGATTTCTCTATATAAGGGTCCCTTAGTTTAACCTATATATTAAACCCCTATAGAATAAGAAGATTAGAATACTTTAGAATCTTTATAAGAAAAATAAGCTCCCTATTAGGTTATTTAAGTAGGTATAAAAACGTATAGCTTAGCAGGCAAGTTTCACACCCTTTAAGTAGAAAATTATATCCTTTAAAGCAATTTAGAAACTCCTATATACTAAAATTCTACTTTAGCACTATAACCCTAAGAGGCCTCTTTTCTTTAAGGTTAATGTATATAAGGAGGGTTTTAGCCTATATACTTTTTAATTAGCAGTTAACTAAGATAACACTAGCATTTCTAGAAAAGATATTAGTAGTAATAAACTCTACTTTATTTTATTCCTCTCCTAGCTAACCTTAGCTATTAAGAAAAGGTATAGCTTAATAGAAGCAGAGGTTGCTGCTATTATATAAGGGATAAGGAAGCTAAGGAAAATAGCCTAATCTAACTTATTACTTATAAATATTATTACTAATTACTTACTAGCAAAGGGAATTATCTAGTACACCTTACTTATAACGATAAATCTTAATAAAGCTAACCTTAAGCTTGCTAAGGTTGCGAATTATCTCTTGCAGTTTAAAATCTATATTATCCACATTTCTAGCACTTTAAACGTAGTTTCTAACGCACTCTCTTGCTTACCTATTAACGTTAGCTATAGGGAAGCAGCTAACTATAGCAAATTTAATAAACTTAATGCTTATATATACTTTAGAGAGGAATCTATAGCATCTGCTATTATAGATAATAACCTAAAGAATTCTATTATAGTAGGGTATTAGCATAATGTAAAGTATAGCTAAATTATTAAGGGTATTACTATATATAGGGAGAGGCAACGCTAAGCTAATTAGAACTAACTATAAATTCCCCTATATAGCTAGGACCTTTAAGACAATAAACTCCTCTACTACTATAATTTAGAAGGATTACACTAGCTTTATATTCCTTAAAACTATATAAAAGCTCTTCTCTAGCTTACTTATAATAATACTCACTACTTTAGCGTAGGGAGAATAGCTAAGGAGCTCTCTGCTATCTACTTTCTATAGATAAGCAGCTAAATACACACCTATATAGCGCACTGTAATATCTATAGAGAAAACGCAGTTCTCTAATCTTAAGCCTTAGGAGAAATAAGACCCCTTTAAATAAAGCTAGTGCCTTTCTATAGCATTTTATTAGATTTTATTACTAATATACTAAAAGTTAGCTCTATAAATATAATATAGGCAGTAGAAGGATTTACTACCTATAATTTGCTTTACTTAATAAACTATCTCTTTAGTAAGAAAATAATTCTTATCCCTAGCTATAAAGAGTATTTAATAGAAATCTAGGCTAAACTCCTACTTAAGGGACTCTACCTTACTAACTAGGGGCTACTATAAGAAATTATTAGTAATTAAAACCCTAAGTTTATCTCTAACCTCTAAACTATGCTTTTCTATAAGCTAAAAGTAAAATTCCTTATAGCTATAGTGTATTACCTATAAACTAACGGCATAGTAAAGCGCAAAAACTAAACTATAATTATTACAGTATAGTATTACACTGTAACTAATCTAGATATCCCCTAGCCTTTAATACTTCTAGCACTTTAACACTACCTTAATAATATAGCCGCAGCTTTAATTAACTAATTACCTAATAAACTTATACTTAGTTATAAGCTACTTATAATAATAGACCTCCTTATAGATCTAAATAAATTTATTATAGATTCTAATAACACTAACCTCTTAGTGCTTTAAAAGTTATACTAAAGGGAGGCTAAACACGCTATTATAGTAGTAGCTATGCTTATAAAAATCTAATATAACTCTAGGTATAACCTAATAAATATTAATATTAAGGATATAGTATACCTTAGGCTACACTTAGAATATAAGCTCCTAGGCAAGCTTAAAAAGAAATAGTCTCCCTAGTGCGCTAAACTATATAAGGTTTTAGAATAAATCTCTCCTTTCTCCTTCTGCCTTAACTTTCCACTAACTTTAAGGGTTTATTTAGTGGTTTCTATAGCTTATATTTAGAAACTATAGTAGGGCAAAGACCCTTTTAGAAGAATTAAGCTAGTACTGCTACTAATAGACTTAACTAAATTAGGAGAGGTAGACCACTAGGAAATTAAAAGGATCTAAGATTACTATATATAATTCTTTT
Organism: Claviceps pusilla; assembly: GCA_018360225.1. Lineage (NCBI taxonomy): Eukaryota > Fungi > Ascomycota > Sordariomycetes > Hypocreales > Clavicipitaceae > Claviceps > Claviceps pusilla. The sequence goes on along the minus strand of SRPW01000185.1, from coordinate 22,554 downwards.
AAAAGAAGGGCAAGAAGCCTTATATTAACTTCTTAGTTTACTAGAAGGGATATTCTACTAAGGATAATTAGTAGATTTCTAAGGAAGAAATGCGCATTAACGCTGCTAAGATAGTTAATAAGTACCTTATAAGGAACATTATTAATTAGGATAAAGAATACTATAAAAAAGGCCTTATAGCGCCTCCTAATTAATAAATTCTAATAATACTAGCTTTACGTTTAATTTTGCAAATATATATAGGGAATTCCCTACTAGTAGAAAATATTAATTATTTTCTAACTCCCTATATACTATAAAAGCTTACCTTAAGCTTACTTTTATAAAGCCTTATTAGGGTATATAAAATCCTTCCTTTCTTACACTCTTTCTCTTTCTTTCTTTACTTTCTTTTCTTTACTTTTTTATCCCTTTTCTCTTTAAAAATTTATATACTACTGCTTTCTTCCTTATAGTAGTTATTTACACTTAATTTATATTTTCCTTAGCTTATATAAATATACTACCTAAAACCTTAACCTCCCTAAGGTTTTTTATAATATATTAAATCTACTATTTTAAGGCTTTTAGCGCTAGTTTTACTAATTACTACATTAGTACCTAGTAGAAGTTAAGTTAGGAGAAGGCTTAGTAGGATGTATATAGTAAACTCCTGCGTTTCTCTTTATGCTTATATATTAAAGCCCTTATTAAACCCTTTTCTTACTACTAACTTCCTATAATCCTCCTTAAGTAGTTAGCCTTAGACCTTAAGAATAGTATAGATTCCTATAATATTAACCTAGCTAATCTATTAGGTCTTATATTTAATTCCTATCTTTAGAAGACTAATATTCTAACTAGCTAGCTAGGGAGCACTCTAGCTACCTAGGGTAGCGAATCTTATAGTAAAGATAGCAATAATTTAGGCACCCTCTATACTATACCTTAGCCTACTATAGCTAACTATACTATAGATAAGAACGTCCCTAATAAGGATAATGCAAACCTTAACTAAAAGCTAAATAATACTAATAATATTAAGGAGGAGACCTTAGTAGGCCTATCCTTAATAAACCTAACTAGTAAGCTAGCAACTACTACTAAGGAAGCTATAAAGCATATTATAAATACTATAATACACTAGCACCTTTACTAATTCATAAGAGCTAATGGCAATGTGTATATACCTTATAATGCATTGGATAATATTAATTTTATTGCTATAGTTAACATAGGAAAGGACTATATAAAGTAGCAATACACTAATAAGTAGGGACCTAAGAAAAAGGATTAGACCCTTAAGGATGCCCTCTATATCTATAGTATAGAATTTACTAAGGTAGAAGCTAGAATTAGCTATAATAGATTTAGCATTAAAAAAAATAATCCCCTTTATAAGCTATACTTAAAAGTAATAGCTTATTATATTAATATTTTTAAAGGACTTAAGGCCTAAAGCAACAAGGCTATAGTAGCTACTATAAAAGGCAATAAAGCTTAAGCTAAAGGCAAATTAAAACTCCCTATAATTTATGCTACCTAGAACTTCCTTTAAATAATAGTTTTTATTTAGAAAGATAGGGGTAACTATAAAAACTATTACTAAACTTCCTAGCTTTTAGTAAAGTTTATTATTATTACTAAACGCATTAGCAATACTTTTAGCTACCTAAATAGGACCCTTAGTAGCCTTTTAGTAATAGTTAGCAAGTCCTATCTCATAGAGATCCTTAAACTAAGCGCCTAAGTGGCTATTACTATATCTAAACAGTTATTAAGCGTACTTAATAAGGTCCTTATATATATTATAGCATTAAAGATAGCTATAGAAGCCCTCTAGTCCACTACAACAGACTATAGTAAAATATTTAAAAAACACTATAACAATATTAAAGGCCTTATAGATATCTATAATATTATAAAAACTAATACCTTAGGAATAGTTAATGCTAGAATTAAGGAGGCTACTAAGTCTATAACTATAGTAAAGACTATTAAGGACATGGAATCCTGCCTTACTATATTAGAGAAATATAAGTTTACTATAATGGCTTTAATTTTTACTATTAAATTCTTTATTAAATTACTTTAGTCTAAAGTAAAGGCTATTAAGGCTAAGGTATAAACCCTTAAAACTATAGGCACCCCTAGGACTTCCACTATAATAAGATCTACTAAGCGCACTAAAGATAAGACCTTAACTCCCTAGTTAAGGTATTCTATATATATAAAACACTAGCTAGCTGCTATAGATAGCTTAAAGGCTATACTATAAAAAGGGGAATTTATTAATCCCTTTAGTAGAATATTTTAATGCTCCTATTGTTTCTTACACTATTACTTTAGCAGTTCCCTATTATAGGATTTCTAGTAGTTATATAAGTATAAGTGGTTTCTAATTTTCTATATTGCTTACTTACCTTAAGAGGATAGAGCTAGTAGGAAATATAATAGTTTAGTAGGATTGCTTAATATTTATAATACTTACTACTAGGAATGCAAAATCCCTATAGAATCCTACCTATATTTAGATAATAACAGTAACGAATAAGGTATATAAGTATTCTTAATTTTAAGCTATAAAAACTATATCTTTACTTATATAAGAAACCTTACCTACACTAGCGCCTGCCCTAAGTTATAGAATATAATAATATCTAAGGGTCTTTGTTTACTTAGCTAGGGCTATAGCCTAGCCGCCTAAGCATACTACTAAGCATAAAAAACTTACCTTACTATAACCCTCTTATAACCTCCTTTTAATTAATAATATTATTACCTTTATATTATAGGTTACTCCCTTTATTTTCTTTATTACTATTATTAGTATTTCCCTATACCTTATTATACTCTCTACTATCCTTTCTATAGCTACTTTTCTATATAAAACTATTATCTTCTCTATATAGCTATATAGGGTTTCCTTAATTTTAATACTAAAACTATAATATCTAGCTATATAATACTAACACTACCTTAAAAGACCCTTTTTACTAGAGAGGAAATTAACTAAAACTGTAAAGAAACACTTAATCTCTTTACTAAGCTAAGTAATATATATTTTAAGGCTTACTATAGTGCTAACACTATAGGTAGCATAAGATAAATAAAAAAACCCTTTATTTTTAAATTATACTACGTTATAACCACTAGGGACCTTATTAAAGGTAGTTTCTACAGGACCTTCTTACTTTATAAGGTCTATAGATTACACTGCCTTCTAATAAACAGTAGCTTACTAAAGCTAAATATAGCTTTTATTCACTATATTATAGAACTTAGTATAGATACTTTTATTTAGCTTCCTTTAACTATTACTATTTATATTAATAAAACTTTTATTAGGTAAGACCTTTAGACCTATGCTAGAAGCAGTATTAAGAATATAATAAACCTCTAAGATAGGATTATTCTCCCTAGAATTCTATAAGCTTAGTAGCTTATTAATTTCTTTATCTATTTTACTAAGACCTATAACTATCCTAACGTTAGATGCATTCCCCTTACTTATTATAAACTAGTAGGAGACTATACTAGCATTTTTATTTAGCATTACTTATATCTTACTAGTGTATATTATAAGGTTCTCTACATTAGCACTAAGAAAGTCTAAATACTTACTACTTATATCTAAATACTAGCTAATAAAATAACCTATAACTTTTATACTAATAATACCTAGAAGAATTAATATAGTATAAGTGCCCCTAAAACTAAGTAGGAGCTTAACTTTAGTATAGTATATTTCTATAATAACGCAGAGTTTGCCTAATATTAGGAAGAAGCTAAGGCTATAGTTATAACTCTTAATATATATACTCTTAACACTATAGCTAACTATAAAGGGTAGGAAATCTTTAAAAGGGTCCTAGCTAACCCTATAGTTTAACATTCCTTTACTAAAGATATCTATTTTATAATAGCATACTAGAGCTATACTATAGACCTTAATAACTCTAAAGCAGCTAGCAGTAATAAGTTCTCTAGCAATAGTAATATATCTCTAAGTAATAAAAGTAAGTAGTAATGGCATAGAATGTAGCAGTATACTAAAGGTAAACCTTAGAGGATTTAATAGTTCTATAGGGGATATAGATGTCTATACTAACTTACTTATATATATTCCTTTTCCTTATTTATATAACTTTTATAGGTTAGTATATAACCTAGCTATATATAGACTCCTATAGCTTATTTCCTTTTTCTTTCTAGTTTCTTAACTTTATATATAGATTACTATAAACTTACTTTCTTTCCTTTCTTTTCTTTCTTTCTTAATTTAGGTAGCTTAAAATAAGCTATATTTTCTTCTATAAAGGGGGGACCTATTACAGTCTATACACAATAGCGGAACCTACTATATATAGGAGGGTTCTGCCCTCTTTCTTCTAGTAAGGAATAACTTTAACTATACATACACTTAACCACCTACCTATAACTTAAGTGTTCCCTCTCTTTATAACTTTATAACGTACTACACCTATTGTGTGAGTACCCCTAACTTACGTGTGACATCCAGCACGTAACAGCTATGCTAGGTATATAGCACGTACATAGTTCTATTATTTATTTATAATATTATATATATAAGACTATATAGGGTAAGGTCCTAAGTAGTTAATATAGCGTTCCTATATAGCTCTTAATAGCATTAAGTATAATTATTTACCCTCCTTATACTAATTAGATATGCAGTAGCTATACCTTAGGGGTAATATATAGTATATAGCTTTAGCTATTATACTACCTTTAATAATAGTTTTATAGTAAATATAAGGTAGTATTACTACTATTATAGCCTAAATTTATTAAATAAGCAGTTAAGTAATACCTTTAGTAGTAATACTAGCCTAGCTTAAAGCTATTATATTCCTAGCATTAATAGCTTTCTTTACTACTTATTTAATAACTTTTTTTAAGTTTTTAACTATAATAAGCTTATTAAGTAATAATAAGGTTAATTCTATTAATGTTTTAGTATAGGTTTAAGGCATAAGGAGGCTATATTAGGTATACATTAAGGCTATATTATTAATATAAAGGATAATATTCTATACACTCTCTAGCACTATAGCTAGTATAAGTTTAGCTATCTTATTATATTTAATAGTTAGGTAGTTTAGTATTTGCTTATATATAGGTAGTAGTATAGGAGTAATTTAAAGCACTATTAATATAAAGCTGCCCTATTTTATAAGTAAGTAGTAGTAGCTTTGCATAAGGCTATAATTCCTACTATTAATATCTATTAGCATTACCTTATCTACTATGCCTACGCTCTAGCACTAATGCACTATTAGAGATAGGGTAAAACAGATATAGCAATTCTTTTTCTGCACTTTTTAAGAGGTTTAGAGTCAGTTCTGCGTCGCTACTGCAGTGCAGGCGAATTCGCGAAAAGTTTTTTCATAAAGACTAAGGTAATTATTATAAATTATTATAATTTTTATTATTTTTAAATAAAAATAAATTAAAAACTTTTTTATAAAGTATAATAAAATATAATTAATAATTTTAAAAAATTATTTTATACTTATACTTAACTTAAGTATATTTCTTTTAATTTTTAGCTTAGTAAGTATTTATTTAGTATTCTTTTATAATATTCTTTAATTAATAGATTATATAATAATAATTATTTATTTATATTTAAGTAATTGTTACGGTCCGCACATGTCAGCGGAACCCAACACATATAGGAGGGTTCCGCTCCCCCTTTCTTCTAATAAGAAATAACTTTAACTATACATACACTCAACTACCTACCTATAACTTAAGTGTTCCTTCTCTTTATAACTTTATAATATACCACACCTATTGTATAAGTACCCCTAATTTACGTGTAACATCTAGCATATAATAAGTGGTAGTAATTACTATTTCTTTTATACACCTATTTACTATATAAGAGCTAATAATAAAAACTACAAACCTTATATTAATAATAGAAGAAAACTAGCGAAGTCTACCTATTAGCCTAAATTCTTTAATTACTAGCTTTATTATAGAAAACTAACTATAGTAAATCCACTATTTTTAGGCTTTTTATTAAGACTTCCCTAACCTTAAGAATAGAAAGAAACTACTTTTATTATAAGAAGACATTAAAAACCTTTAAACTCTTACTAGATATTAATATATTAATAGTAACCTTTAGATTTACCTAGAGCCCCTAGCTATTAAAAAACCTATTTATTAAAACCCTATAGATTTTACTATAGTTAATACTAAGTAGAAAATAGTAAAAGGTATTATCTATAGAGCTAAGCTAAAATACCTCTTTAAATAAGTAGATCTAGCACTAAAGAATAACACTACTACGCTAGAGAATAGCCTAAAACATAGAGAAAATACTAATATTATAGGTATATATAGCGTTTTAGAGAATAAGTTAATAGGAGACTTAGTAAGTATAGGAATTAAGGGACCTTTAGAGACCCTAAATATTTCACCTTATACTAAGGAAAACAACGCCTTTTTATAGAAAGGGGACTATATTAATGCTAGCTCCTACTAGGAAATAATCCTAAAAATAAGAATCCACTCTTATATAACTTCTAGCGCACTAAATCCTCTTCTAAAACCACTATTAAATCCTATAGGAATTAATTAAAATAAGGCAGTCTCCTACTTTTTTAATAGTTAGGCAGAATATATACCCCTTTTATAGGTAATAAAAACTTAAAGGTAATAGTATAAGCCTAATATATATAATAAATTTTAGTAATTTCTTACTAATATATATAACTAATAAGAGGCTATCCTTAATAAAATCTGCTATAGTAGTATAAAGGAAATTAGTAAAGTAGTAACTTATTTAACTACTACTTTAAATACCTTTAAGCTAGCTAAATCTCACTAGTAAATTATAGAACTAGCCTAATACCCTCTATTTACCTTAGAGTAGGCTTTAACCTTAAACGCATAGCGTCTTATAGTATCCTTTAGAATAATAAGCGTGTAAATATAACTAGCTTATATAATAACCTTTAATGCTTACTATACTAAAACCTCTTAGCTTAGGGGATACCTAGTAAATAAGGAATTTTATAAAGCTTTATATAACCCCCTACTCTATAATAAGCTATACTTAAGGAACGCTATATACACTCTAGAACTATTATTTACACCTATAGAGTAGTAACCTAAGGATAAAGACCTTTATAAGGATCCTACTATCTAAGCCCCTTTAACTATAAACTATTTAATAAAACCCTTATAAAAGCTTAGTAATATTAAGTATCTTAACCCTAAGATAGATCTAAATAATATTAATAATAAGGCTATTAAATATAAAGGTAAATTCACTATCTTTATAAATATAGACCTTTAAATCTAAGCAGTTAGGGACTACTATAGTTATACTAATCCTAACTATTAGGAATAAATTAAACACTAAGTATAGTACCTCTTCTATAGCGCTGCCTATATATAGTACTATTAATACCTTAATAACATAGAAAGGGCTATGATTTTCTATAACCTTAAGTTAGTATTTACTATAGTTAAGAAGGAATTTAATATTAAAATCTAAAATACTATAGCATAGCTTTAATTAAGCTAAATTTACTAGAGATAATATATTATTTAAAACATTACTATATAAGTTTACTACTAAGATTTTCTTTTATATTAAAGCTAATAAAGAATTTACTAATTTTTAGCTCTTTATATATCTTTATTATAAACTTTACATAAAGCTTTACTAAATTTATCCCTAACTAGTGGAATTAAATTACTATAATATATATATTTATTTAGTAAAAGGTAAAAAATAAAACCTAAGAGACTTTATCTTAAGTAATAAAACCTATTATAAAGCTAAAAAGAATAAGATTTAGTCTTCTACTTACCTCCTTATAGAGAACTTAAACTTTATAGCTAAGGATTCCCCTTACTATAGCGTTAATACTTACTAAAATAGACCCCCTTAGCGCAATAGCTACTATAGAAGCAGCTATAGTCTACCTTAATACTAATAAGGTAGTTACTACTAATACTTATAAAGCTGTGAAAGGTATTATAGATCTAGTAATAAATATAAACATAGAAACTACTAACTATAAGGCTAATTATACCTTTTTTAATCTAACTCTAGTTATTCCTATAAAGGTTATAAAAGGGCCCTATAGTAGTCCCCTAAGGATTATAATAAAGGTATACTAATAGCTACCTTATATACTAGGGAGTTAGACGCCCCTAAGCAATATAAAAAAGCTAAAACTTATTGCTATAACTTCTTTAAGCGCCCTTACTATAACTATAAAGGCTATAGACCCTAATTTTATAAGAAGTAGGCGCCTAAGAATAGTAATAATATAAACTATATAGTTATAGTAAATAACTTAAATATAGAAGCTAAAGAGTCCTACCTAATATTATTAGGATACTATATAGTTAAGAAGGGAGTTATTAAAAGTAACTTTAATAAAAATAAATCTAACTTTATAAATACTTTCTATACTAGAGAACCTATATCTTCCTTTATTATATACTATAAAAAAATTATAGTATTTAGAGGACTAACTAATAGTTAGGTTATTAAAGCTATTATATAGCTATATTAATTAAAAATCACTAAAAAAAGAAAGGTAACTACCTATTTTAAGGTAAACCTTTACTTTAATAACTAAGAGTAGGACTATAAGATCTACTTTAATATAAAAACCTTATTAATATTAGTTAATAAGGAGTAGCTTTAATAGAATAGTTATAACGTTTAATAAGGAACTTAAAAGCCTAAACCTATAAATAATATAAATTCCTTCTTTTATATTATAGAAACCACTACCTTTAACTTTTATATTAAGGGTAAAGCTAAAGAAAAGTTAGTATTTAGTTACTTTACTATAACTACTAATATAATAGAGAAACTTATATTAAAATTATTAATTAGTATAGATTTTATATATAATTATAGCATTAAAATTAACTTTATTAACCCTAGGGTTATTTTCTAATCTATATATAATATAACTATACCTAGCTATATTTTCTACCCTACTAATATAGTCCTAACTAGAAGGGTTATTATAATATACTATATTACTATACTGCTATATAGCTTAGAATTAGTGCTAGTTTTCTAGAAGGACTATGCAGTATATAAGGCTATTAGTGTCTATTATTTTGTCTTAAAGAACTACTAAATTTTTAATAGTATTATAGATTATAGGTAGGTAAAATGCTTACTAATTTATAACTTTATAAACTTTCTAATTTATATTAAGCCTAACTAAAGGCTAGAGAACCTTTAAGGCCTAAATACAGTAGACTCCTACTTTACTATAAATAACATTAAGACTTTCTCTACTTTTTATAGTTATAATATTAATATCCTATAGAGCTATAAAAAGCTAGTAGTGCTAAAGAATATTTTCCCTTCTAAGGCTAAGGGAGATAATAAAAACACTACTAATAACCTTAACCCTAGGGTAGTTAATAGTAATGTTCTTTTATATAGTATTATATACCTTAATAACATTTTATTTATTATAAATAAATTTAGCATTAAAATTATAAATCTTAACCTAATAGCTATAGAAAAACTTATTAAACTTATAAATAAATATAATATTTACTATAACTAAGGGGTAGTGCTAATGCTTAAGAAGGAGTAAATATATATTAATTTTATTAATAGCTAGTAAAATTAATTAAAACCCTTATAAATATATTACCTAAGTAGGAAGGATTTTAAGAAATTCTATAAAATCTTTAATAAAAAGTATAAAGCTAGTAAGATATCCTACCTTAGAGTAGGAGAAAAGGCATTATACCCTTACCTTAGCTTTTTTATTTAGTATAATACTAAGAAAGAATATAAAGAAAGGGTAGTAATTAATATAAAGCTTATAAATAGTATTACTATTCTAAATATATACCCTTTACCTAACTAAGGGAATATTATAAAGGATATATATAGAAAGTATTAAATATCCCTCCTTAATACCTCTAGTTTCTTTAACTAACTCTTAGTATAGTATAAACATTATAATAAAATAGCTATTATCTCTAAAAAAGGAATTAAAGTATTTTATATTATAATATAAGAATATAAAAATTCTTTAGTATATACTTAGTACTTTATAAATAAGTAATTCTATAAACACTATGCCTTTATATAAATATATATTAATAATATTATAATTTTCTTTAATACCTTTAAAAAGCACCTAGCCTACCTTAAGATTATATTTAAAATCCTTAAGAAATACTACCTATATATTATAGCTAAGAAGTTATTTATTAGCTATTTATTAATTTAACTCTTAGGTTTTATTATAAATATAGAGGGCATTACTAATATTAATAACTATATTAAGGTATTTAAAAACCTCTAGATACTTACTATACTCTTAAGTCTTAAAACCTTTATAAGGATAGCTAAATTCCTCTATATAGGGGTCCCTTATTTTAACCTATATATTAAACCTCTATAGAATAGGAAGACTAGAATACTTTAGAATCTTTATAAGAAAAATAAGCTCCCTATTAGGTTATTTAAATAGGTATAAAAATATATAGCTTAGTAGGCAAGTTTTATACCCTTTAAGTAGGAAATTATATTCTTTAAAGTAATTTAGAAACTCCTATATACTAAGATTTTACTTTAGTATTATAACCCTAAAAAGCCTTTTTTCTTTCAGGTTAATATATATAAGGAGAGTTTTAGCTTATATACTTTCTAATTAGTAGTTAACTAAAATAGCACTAGTATTTCTAGAAAAGATATTAGTAGTAATAAACTTTACTCTATCTTATTTCTCTCCTAGCTAACCTTCGTTATTAAAAAGAGGTATAGCTTAATAAAAGTAGAGATTACTACTATTATATAGAGGATAAGAAAGCTAAGGAAAATAGCTTAATTTAACTTATTACCTATAAATATTATTACTAATTACTTATTAGTAAAGGGAATTATTTAGTATACCTTACTTATAATAATAAATCTTAATAAAGCTAATCTTAAGCTTACTAAGGTTATAAATTATCTTTTATAGTTTAAAATCTATATTATTTATATTCCTAGCACCTTAAACGTAGTACTTAATATACTTTCTTACTTACTTATTAATATTAGCTATAAGGAAGTAGCTAACTATAGTAAATTTAATAAACTTAATACTTATATATACTTTAAAGAGGAATCTATAGCCTCTACTATTATAAATAATAATCTAAAGAATTCTATTATAATAAAGTATTAGTATAATATAAAGTATAGCTAGATTATTAAAGGTATTACTATATATAAAGAGAGGCAACACTAAGCTAATTAGAACTAACTATAAATTCCTCTATATAGCTAGGACCTTTAAGATAATAGATTTCTTTATTACTATAATTTAGAAGGATTATACTAACTTTATATCCCTTAAAATTATATAAAAACTCTCCTTTAGCTAACTTATAATAATACTTATTACTTTAGTGTAGGGAGAATAGCTAAAGAGCTCTCTATTATTTACTTTTTATAGATAAGTAGCTAGATATATACCTATATAGCACACTATAATATTTATAGAGAGAATATAGTCCTTTAATCTTAAGCCTTAGGAGAAATAAGACCCTTTTAAATAAAGCTAGTGCCTTTCTATAGTATTTTATTAGATTTTGTTACTAATATACTAAAAGTTAGCTCTATAAATATAATATAGGCAGTAAAAGGATTCACTACCTATAATTTGCTTTACTTAGTAAACTATCTCTTTAATAAGAAAATAATCCTTATCCTTAGTTATAAGGAGTATTTAGTAGAAATCTAAGCTAAACTCCTACTTAAGGGGCTCTACCTTATTAACTAAGGGCTATTATAAGAAATTATTAGTAATTAAAACTTTAAGTTTATTTTTAACCTTTAGACTATACTTTTCTATAAGCTAGTAGTAAAATTCCTTATAGCTATAGTGTATTACCTATAAACTAATAGCGTAGCTAAGCAAAAAAACTAGACTATAATTATTATAGTATAGTATTATATAGTAACTAACCTTGATATCCCCTAGCCTTTAATACTTTTAGCGCTTTAACACTACCTTAATAATATAGCTATAGCTTTAATTAATTAATTACCTAATAAGCTTATACTTAGTTATAAGCTACTTATAATAGTAGACCTCCTTATAAATCTAAATAAATCTATTATAGATCCTAATAATACTAACCTTTTAGTGCTTTAAAAGTTATATTAAAGGGAGGCTAAGTATACTATTATAGTAATAGCTATATTTATAAAACTTTAATATAACTCTAGGCATAACCTAGTGGATATTAATATTAGGGATATAGTATACTTTAAACTATACTTAGAATATAAGCTTTTAGGTAGGCTTAAAAAGAAATAGTCTCTCTAGTATACTAAACTATATAAGGTTTTAGAATAAATCTCTTTACTCTCCTTTTGCCTTAATTTTCTACTAACTTTAAGAGTCTATCTAGTAGTTTTTATAGTTTATATTTAAAAACTATAATAAAGTAAAAACCTTTTTAAAAAAGTTAAACTAATATTACTATTAGTAAATTTAACTAAATTAGGTAAAGCAAACTATTAGGAAATTAAAAGGATTTAAAATTACTATATATAATTCTTTTAAAAGAAGGGTAAGAAGCCTTATATTAATTTCTTAATTTACTAAAAGGGATACTTTACTAAGGATAATTAGTAAATTTTTAAGGAAGAAATATATATTAATGCCGCTAAGATAGTTAATAAGTACCTTATAAGGAACACTATTAATTAGGATAAGGAATACTATAAGAAAGGCCTTATAGCACCTCCTAATTAATAAATTCTAATAATATTAGCTTTATATTTAATTTTATAAATATATATAGGGAATTCCCTACTAGTAGAAAATATTAATTATTTTCTAACTCCCTATACACTATAAGAGCTTACCTTAAGCTTACTTTTATAAAAGCTTTATTAAGGTATATAAAATTCTTCCTTTCCTATACTCTTTCCCTTTTTTTCTTTATCTTTTTTTCTTTACTTTTCTATCCCTTTTCTTTTTAAAAATTTATATACTACTACTTTCTTCCTTATAGTAATTATTTATACTTAATTTATATTTTTCCTTAGCTTTTATAAATATACTACCTAAACTCTTAACCTTCTTAAGCCTTTTTATAGTATATTCAATCTACTAACTTAAGGCTATTTATACTAGTTTTACTAATTACTATACTAAACCCTAGTAGAAGTTAAGCTAGAAGAAAGCTTAGTAGAATATATATAGTAAATTTCTATATTTCTTCCTATACTTATATATTAAAGCCCTTATTAAACCCCCTCCTTACTACTAATTTCCTATAATCCTCCTAAAGTAGTTAGCCTTAAACTTTAAAAATAATATAGAATTTTATAATATTAACCTAGCTAACCTACTAGGTTTTATATTTAATTCCTATCTTTAAAAGACTAATATCCTAACTAGCTAGCTAGGGAGCACTTTAGCTACCTAAGGCAGTAAATATTATAGTAAAGATAGTAGCTTCTTAGGTATACTTTACGCTATACCTTAGCCTATTATAGCTAACTATAATATAAATAAGGATATCTTTAATAAGGATAATGTAAACCCTAACTAGGGGCTAGATAATACTATTAATATTAAGGAGGAGACCTTAATAGGCTTATTCTTAATAAACCTAACTAATAAGCTAGTAATTATTACTAAGGAAGCAGTAAGGCATATTATTAATATAGTAATATACTAGTACCTTTACTAATTTATAAGAGCTAATAGCAATCTATATATACCCTATAATGCATTAAATAATATTAACTTTATTACTATAGTTAATATAGGAAAGGACTATATAAAGTAGTAATATACTAATAAGTAGGGACCTAAAAAAAAGGATTAAACCCTTAAGAATGCCCTTTATATTTATAGTATAGAATTTATTAGGGCTAAAGCTAGAATTAGCTATAATAGTTTTAGTATTAAAAAAGATAATTCTCTTTATAAGCTATACTTAAAAATAGTAGCCTACTATATTAATATTTTTAAGGGACTTAATACTTAAAGTAATAAGGCTATAGTAGCTACTATAAAAGGTAATAAAGCTTAAGCTAAAGGTAAATTAAAACTCTTTATAATTTATACTACTTAAAACTCTCTTTAAATAGTAGTTTTTATTTAAAAAGATAAAGATAACTATAAAAACTATTACTAAACCTTCTAGCTTTTAATAAAGTCTATTATTATTACTAAATGCATTAGTAATGCCTTTAGCTACCTAAATAGGACTCTTAGTAGCCTTTTAGTAATAGTTAGTAAGTCCTATTTTATAGAGATCCTTAAGCTAAGCGCCTAAGTAGCTATTACTATATTAAAGTAGTTATTAGGTATATATAATAAGGTCCTTACATGTATTATAGTGTTAGAAACAGCTATAGTAGCCCTTTAGTTTACTATAATAGACTATAGTAAGATATTTAAAAAACACTATAATAGTATTAAAAGCCTTATAAATATCTATAATATTATAAAAACTAATACCTTAGGAATAGTTAATACTAAAATTATAAAGGCTACTAAGTCTATAGCTATAGTAAAGGCTATTAAGGATATAGAATCCTACTTTATTATATTAAAAAAGTATAAGTCTACTATAATAGCTTTAATTTCTACTATTAAATTCTTTATTAAATTACTTTAATTTAAAGTAAAAGCTATTAAGGCTAAGGTATAAACTATTAAAACTATAAGTACCTTTAGGACTTTTACTATAATAAGATCTACTAAGTATACTAGGGATAAGACCCTAACTCTTTAGTTAAGGTATTTTATATATAATAAACACTAGCTAGCTACTATAAGTAGCTTAAAAACTATACTAAAAAAAGGGGATTTTATTAATCCCTTTAGTAGGATATTTTAGTACTTTATTATTTCTTATATTACTATTTTAGTAGTACTCTATTATAGGAATTCTAGTAGTTATATAAGTATAAGTAGTTTTTAATTTCTATATTGCTTACCTACTTTAAGAGAATAGAGTTAGTAGGAAATATAATAGTTTAGTAAGATTACTTAATATTTATAATATCTACTACTAGGAATATAAAATCCTTATAGAATTCTACCTATATTTAGATAATAATAGTAGTAAATAAGGTATATAAGTATTCTTAACTTTAAAGCTATAAAAACTATATCTTTATTTATATAGAAAACCTTACCTATACTAGCGCCTGCCTTAGGCTATAGAATATAGTAATATTTAAAGGTCTTTATTTACTTAGCTAGGGCTATAGCCTAGCTACCTAAGTATACTACTAAGCATAAAAAAACTTACCTTATTATAACCTTTTTATAACCTTCTCTTTATTAATAATATTATTGCCTTTATATTATAGGTGTTGGTATTCCTTAGGATACTAGTGATTCTCTAAGGAATACTAGGTGGATCTGAGACTCAGTGACACAACATAGGGTCTAGGAAGGTATTCGCAAAAAGGTCTAATTTCTATCCTAATCAGTGCTATCCAAAGGGGCATTTTATAGCTAGCGTTGAAGCCACGAAAATGCCGTCAGATTCCGCGGTGAAAACTCTGCACACGCGGACTAATCAGAAGAGTCGGATTCTGCGGCTAATGTGGCCGCGAATCCGGCTCTTCCCGGCTGTGCTACATTGTCATAGAATGCAGCGATTCTAACACTTAGAATTCTCTCTTTTGTAGAAAAAGAGGAATTACTTATAAGTTATGCAAAAATCTACCTAAAAACCACAGTTAATTATCTAATTAGATAATTAGTAAGAATAAGAATCCTATCTTATATCCTTAGTATTCCTCCTCTCTCCTATATGCTTCCTCCTTCTTTTCTATACGCTTTACCTGTCTCTCTATATGGATTATAGCCTTATTCCTATTAATAAAGGTCTTAAGGGCTTGATTTGGTAATGATTTTGTTATAGCATTAGCAATATTATTATTACTATTAATCCACCTAATTTCCTTAATTTCCTGCCTTTTGTATAATTATTGTAGTGCTATAATATTAATTATTAGTCTCTTTTCTTTTATAGTGCCTAACCTTATAATACACTTATATAATAAAAGAGAATCTATATAAATAATCATTAGTATTAGTGGAATTTGTAGCTTTTATATAATAGTCTGCAGCGTTGTGCCAATTATATAGGCAATATCTACGCCTTAGACCATTACATATAGCTTAGAGGTAAGAGCACTCCTTATAACTCTTTTACTTTTTATGGAGCTATACGTTATAATATTACCTTTTAGCATAAAATCCAATCTAATTCCTGCCTTTTTAGTACTGAGGATAATTATATATCCTAGTTATAAGCTAAGGTCTTTATTATTTATAAAGGAACTATTTATAAAGATATATAAAGCTATAGTGGTAAGATTAAGCGGAATATATCTTAATCCACAGTTATAATGCTACATTTACTACTAAATCCTTCTGTTTAGATAATTTACGTTAGATTTATTGGGATTCTAAACTTATATGGCAATAGAGAGGTTAAATGTAGCCTCTAGTTAATAAACTAATAATATATACGCTCCTTACGCTCTTTATTTAATATATTATTGCTTTATAGTCAGCTTGTTAGGTTTAATAACCTTAAGCTTCTTACTTTACCCTTTTTAGTAGAGTTTAATATAATTTCTATTAAATTTATGTAAGATATACCTATTAAAGATAAGGGGTTTGGTTAGCGTTAAGATTTGTTTAGGTTTTACTGTAAATCCTACCTTTTTTAATTCTGATTCCTCTGTCTCTAAAAACTTTATATTGCTAAGACTAAGGGTATTATCCGTTTGTATACTAATTACACTAAAGCATTTAATTACATTAAATGCTATTAAGAAACATAGGTTATACGTGGAAGTAATTATTATTAGCTTCTTATAGTGGTGGCGGAAATAGGTTACCTACTAATGTATGCTAGCTTTAGCAATACTATAGAGGGGCTTTATAACTTCTATTATAGTATCCTTTAGGTATAAATGTGCAATTTATATCAGTAATTTAGCAATAATTAAGCGATTTAGCGTTATTTCTAATTAAACGTACGCTTATGTAATATCCTATAACTATAAAAAAATATAATCTTTTGCTAGGGAAGGTGCTAATATAACGATAAGCCTTTAGCTTACTTATTAAATTATTAGGGATTGTGTTAGAATCTATACCTTTTCTACGTCGCTATAGCCTTATATTACTAGCCTTAATTTCTTATATAGCTTATTTATACCTTTCCCTTTAATTTCCCTTACTATTTAAGAGCGGAAGAGGCACTAATTACTATACTCTTCCTTATTAAATATAATAAATTTAAAGACATCTCTTACTAGTAAAGCGTTGATTTCCTTTTAATTAGATGCTTTAAATAGTTATCCCTTAGTAGTGATCTTTCCCTACCTATATAGGTTAACTACTAGCTTTTAGTTGCCTTTCTCTTTTTCTATAAGGAAACTTATAATGCTAAGTTCCTTATTATTCTAGTTAGAATCTTTAGTGTAATTTAGGATAAGTAGGTGCTTTTTAGGTCTTCCGCGTCCTTGTTGCAGTGGTTCTTACAGTAATTAACCCTTATTTGCATTAGTATTCTCTATATTATTTTCTTTATCTTTATTATTAATTTCTTCTATATTTATAGGCTCTTCTACGTTATAGTAGTATAGCTTCACTACTATTAAGTGGAATTTTATGGGTCTATAGGGTAATTCTATAGTATAGGTCTTGCGATTAGATAATAGCAATCTATAAAGACTATACTAACCTTCTTTTTTATACTAAACGCAGACTTTTAATTATAGTAGTAGCGAGTGTAATAGAAGGGTATTTAAACTATTCTATATATTAAGGGCATTAGAGACTTGCCTTTATGCAAGGCAACGCTAAGCTTTATTAGTAGCTTTTTATAGTAAAGCAGCTCTTTATATTACTGAAAGACTTAGGGGGGAATTATATAATATTTATAAATATGCCCTAAATACAAGTAAAGTTAGTATAAGGCTGTTAGGTCTGGTAGAGTTATTAATAGCTTTAATAGCTATCTGCAGTCTCTAGGAAGGGCTAAGGAGGTCTCCTACTTTATTCTTAATAATATTATATACTCTTTGGAGGGGGGCATAATATCTCTTAACCTTTTCAATGCTATAGTGTGCCTTAATAGGAACCTCTTCTGTGTTAATAGCTATTTAGCGTGTAATATGCCGGAATTCTGCAGAAGCAAAGTTCTTTCTAGTATTATAAACAATGTTATTTAGGGGACCTAAATAAGTATTAATCTAGCACTCTTTTAATGCATTCTATATATCTTAGGCTTTTTACTTCTAGGGCTTAAGGAAGTATATAGCTTAGAATGCAGTTGCTGCGTTAATAATATATAGTATAGGTTTATTGTTAATTTAGAGGATATTAATAATAATCTTGTAGTTAAAGTCTATATTGTCTTTTAGCGTGAACTTAAATTGTCTTAGGGCTTTGCTATAAAGTTAGTATTAATAGCATTTATAGGAGAGTCTCTTAATAATCCTGCTAGTTACTAATTTACTAGCTCTTTACAGTAGCTTTATGAGTCTAGCGACTAAGGGATGGCTAAAACGTTAGTGTAATTAATATATTTTAGCCTCTAAGAGGTAGAAGGCAATAGCTTTATTAGGCTGTAGAATCCACTAAGGGTGTCCCTATTTCTATATAATTAAGACCTTCTTTATACCTTAAATTAGCACATTCTTAAGGTTATTAAGCTTTATATTTATCTAATCTATATTAGAAATATAGAATAGAAAGGGGGTAGCTATGTTAAGAATATAGAATTTAATGGTTCTAAAGGTGGTAGGAATGTGTAAAATTCCTAAAGAAATCGCTAAACCTATACTAAAGTTAACTATATATTAGCTAGCGGGCTTAATCTTTAGATGTAGTATAATCCTTTATAAAGCTATAGCTTACAGTGCTCCTACTATAGAAATCCCTGCTACTTTAGTATCTAGCATAATTCTATAGAAAATATCACTAGAATATTAGTTATTTAAGATAAAGCAATCTATCTTAGGGGTTTCCTCCTATATTATAGGGGTTATGCTAGATAATTTATAAGCGGTCGCGTTATTCTTAAGCATACATAAAAGGGATTGGGCTTAAGAAGAGGTTAATTTCTCATAGAAATCTATCTAATTAGATAGTTTAGATAGATTTAGTGGCGAATATATAAGAAATTATATAAATGTTAGCTTAGGGGTTGTTGTATTACTTGTTAGTGTAGTAATATAGGCATTTAATGCCTCCTAAGCTAGATGCTTGTCTTCCTTAGTATTAGTTACCTTAGGTTTTCCCTTATATTTAAAGAGAAATGCATTAAAGCTACGTTTAAAGGGAATTCCTTTATAGTTCTTACTCTTTTACTAGAAATCCTTAGCTTTCTACTATTCCTATTTTATATAGGATATTAACTAATATCCTACTTATTAATATACAAAACATTTATATAAAAAGCGTGATTTTTATAGTAATTAGCTACTAAGGCGCTGATTAAATAGTTATTTATATTGCTAATTAGTAAACATTGTTTTGTTATTATCTTCTATTGCATTTAGTGTGGAAGATAGCTATTATAATGTTTTAATTAATTTATTAGTATATAAGCATTTGTAAAGGTCTTTAATAACTCCTTTATAAGTTAGAGTAAGGTTAAATATAGTAAGCTTGCATTTAGGAACACTACTAACAGCAGTAATAAGCTATTGCTAGAGCTCTATATTCACTATAGAAGCATTAAAGATTCTATAATAGATACAGTAAAGTTATTTTAATATTTAGTTAAGGCATTAAAGCTTAGTTTTCTTAGGGTTATTAGCAATAACCTTCTAAAGGGAAATGCCGTTCTATTTAATGTAATAGAACTGCTAATTACTCTTAGTTTTAAAGTAATTCCTAACAGCATTAGTAAGGTTATAAATTATTAATCCTTTTTTAATAAGTTTGTTAAGATAGTAGGTAAGAGTATTCTTTTTTAGTATAATTAGAAAAGCTCTTACCTATAATGTCTATAGAACGTTGTTTTGTATATATTAATCTTTAAAGATATTTATCTTTAGAATAATAAAGTTATATAGTTTCCTACTATATTTCTTATTAATTATATAGCTTTTATTAATTTCTTTAAGAATATAGCGGATTTAGTTAGGAGTTAGGTCTATTAGCAGCGTTAACCCCTTTAGTGGTTTTACCTAGGCTTTTTATATTAATAAGTCTAGTAACTTAGATTCCTTACAAATCTATTAATTAATTAATTAGGAATCATTAATAATGCTTCTTACTTATAGGGGAATAGAAATTTACAGTTAGTATTATATAGATTAACTAAGGAACCAGCGTTTAATCTACTCTTTTAATGCATTAATAAGAGCAGTAAGAGAAGTAGTGTATTACAAACCTCTTATTAATGAAATTAGTATACTATTAGTAAGAAGGAAATTCTATAAGTCCTTTTGTAATATTGTTAGAATTCATTAAAAATTATTAGTAGTTTAACCTTTAAAGTCTTTATAGAGAGCATTAAAGAGTTAGAGGTTCTTTTACTTTAAAATGTTATACTAGTAGAGAACAAAAGCAGCCTAATTATTAATATACTACTAATCCTTATGTTTTTCTAGTATATTATCCTAGTATGTTTTCCATTCTAGGGTAAGAATATTTATATATTTATATATAATCTTAGGGAGGGAATTTAGTAATACTTATAATAAAGCAGTATTAGGGGCACTTTATATAAGATTCCTTAACAAATCTTAGAATTCCTTATCACTTCTATGTGAAGACATCCTTATAATTAGATGTTCTATATAGTTTTTGACTAGCTTTAGTTGAGATTTAGCGTTCTAGTCTTATAATCCCTATATAAGCTTTAGTATAATAAAGGGTTAGTTAGTAAGATAAATAAGGGTTTTCCTATAAATAATAGTGTAAATTATAAAGAATTCTATATTCTAGAAGGTTAATACTAGCTAAACTAGCGAAGGAATCTATTTTTATTATAAGAAAGCTACATTTCTAGAAGTTTAATACTAGCTAAACTAGCGAAGGAATCTATCTTTTTTTAGCATAAATTCTCCCTATAAGTATAATAAGAGTTCTGTCTCTTTTAAGTAAATCCTTGCGAATCTATAGGATAATGTATCCTAAGGATAGATACAACCCACTAATTAGTGTTGGTATTCCTTAGGATACTAGTGATTCTCTAAGGAATACTAGGTGGATCTAAGACTCAGTGATACAATATAGGGTCTAGGAAGGTATTTGCAAAAAGGTCTAATTTCTATCCTAATCGGTGCTATCCAAAGGGGCATTTTATAGCTAGCGTTGAAGCCACGAAAATGCCGTTGGATTCCGCGGTGAAAACTCTGCACACGCGGACTAATTAGAAGAGTCGGATTCCGCGGCTAATGTGGCCGCGAATCCGGCTCTTCCCGGCTGTGCCACGTTGTCATAGAATGCAGCGATTCCAACAATAGGTTACTCTCTCTATTTTCTTTATTACTATTATTAGCATTTCTTTATACCTTACTATACTCTTTACTACCCTTTTTATAGCTACTTTTCTATATAAAACTATTATTTTCTTTATATAGCTATATAGGGTTTCCTTAATTTTAATACTAAAACTATAATATCTAGCTATATAATACTAACGCTACCTTAAAATACCCTCTTTACTAAGGAGGAAATTAACTAAAACTATAAAGAAACACTTAATCTCTTTACTAAGCTAGGTAATATATATTTTAAGGCTTATTATAGTACTAATACTATAGGTAGTATAGAATAAATAAGAAAACCCTTTGTTTTTAAATTATATTATATTATAACTACTAGGGACCTTATTAAAAGTAGTTTCTATAGGACTTTTTTACTTTATAAGGTTTATAGACTACACTACCTTCTAATAAATAGTAGCCTACTAAAGCTAAATATAGTTTTTATTTACTATATTATAGAACTTAATATAGATATTTTTATTTAGCTCTTTTTAACTATTACTATTTATATTAATAAAACTTTTACTAAGTAAAATCTTTAAACCTATATTAGAAGTAGTATTAAGGATATAATAAACTTTTAAAATAGAATTATTCTCCTTAGAATTCTATAAGCCTAGTAGCTTATTAATTTCTTTATTTATTTTACTAAAACCTATAACTATTTTAATACTAAATATATTTCCCTTACTTATTATAAACTAGTAGGAGACTATACTAGTATCTTTATTAAGTATTACTTATATTTTACTAATATATATTATAAGGTTCTTTATATTAGCACTAAGAAAGTCTAAACACTTACTACTTATATTTAAATACTAGCTAATAAAATAACTTATAACTTTTATACTAATAACACTTAAAAGGATTAATATAGTATAAGTGCCTTTAAAACTAAGTAAAAGCTTAACTTTAGTATAATATACTTTTATAATAATATAGGGTTTTGTTACGTGCTGGATGTCACACGTAAGTTGGGGGTACTCACACAATAGGTGTGGTACGTCATGAAGTCATAAAGAGAGGGAACACTTAAG
>SRPW01000184.1:0-33315 GCA_018360225.1 Claviceps pusilla | reverse complement strand
ATCTATTTTTATTATAAAAAAGCTATGTTTTTAGAAGTTTAATACTAGCTAAACTAGTAAAGGAATCTATTTTCTTTTAGTATAAATTCTCCTTATAAGCGTAATAGGAGTTCTATCTCTTCTAAGTAAATCCTTATAAATCTATAGAATAATATATTCTAAGAATAGATATAACCTACTAATTAGTGTTAGTATTCCTTAAAATACTAGTGATTCTCTAAGGAATATTAGGTAGATCTAAGACTTAGTGATATAATATAGGGTCTAGGAAGGTATTTATAAAAAGGTTTAATTCTATTCTAATTAATGCTATCTAAAAAGGGCATTTTATAGCTAGCATTAAGGCTATAAAAATACTGTTAGATTCTACGGTAAAAACTCTACACACGCAGACCAATTAGAAGAGTCGGATTCCGCGGCTAATGTGGCCACGAATCCAGCTCTTCCCGGCTGTGCCACGTTGTCATAGAATGCAGCGATTCCAACAAATACTATATTAATACAATTATTATATTACCTTTTACTTATACTTATAAGCTTTTTAAATATATAAAGGTTTTGTAATAGATTTGAGCTATAGACTTAGATCCCTAGTGGAGCAGAAGAGGAGCATATAAGGCAACCTACTATACCTATAGAGTAAACCCTATAAATATATATTATATATAAAGTAAATATATAGTAAAGGGACATAGTAGTCTTTTCGTCCTCTTTCTAAATTAAAATAACATTATTTATACTAGATTCTAGTAGCTATTTAGGCTAGTTTATAACCATTTTATATATTTATAACTTATTTAATAGTTCTTTAATATAAAATAATATTTAAATTTAGCTATAACACTAATTTGCTCTTACTTAGCTCTTAATATAAATAATAGGTATAATATTTATATTGAAATAAGTTTAATTACTTTTATATACTTAAAATATATATTATTAATACTTATATAAATTATTAGTAAAAAGAATAGAAGTTTAAAGAAAAATATTAACCTTTAATATTATAATATTATTTTTTAATATTCTTAGCTTATTTTTAATAAGCTTTATAAACTTATGGTTAGCTTAGCTATATATAGGTTAGTAATATTAATATATTAAAAAGAAATTAATACTTACTTTAAAAGTAAAAATTAATTAATTTATAAAAATAAAAAATATTTTTAATAATATTATATTAAATTTAAGATAGTAAGAAGGTAATATTATTTTAGAAATAAAGTTAAGGGTATATTTATAATAAAAATAAAAAATAAAAAAATAAAAAGTTAAAAATAAAAAAAGAATAAATATAATATTTATTTCTTTTTCTATATAATTAATAATTAGCTAATAGCTTATTTATTTCTAGCTAGCTATTTATTAATATAATTAATATTATTAAAATATAAAATCTTTAAAAAAGTTTTAAATAAAAAACAATAGCTTAGAGAAAGTAGCTATAAATTAATTCATGAATTAGTTTAAGTACTTAAAGTAACTTACTATAATATATAAACTACCTTTAAGGGTAACTTATAGGATTACTATATCTTTATTAACTTTATTTAACTTTAGTTTTATACTATATACTCTTTTATAATATTAATTAAGTTAAGCTAGTAGTATACCCCTTAATATAATTAAAACTAATATAAAGTAACTATAGCTTTACTATAGAACTTAGAATAGTTATATATAGGTTTTCCCCTCTAGTTTAAAGTTTTTTCTATATAGTTTTAGTTATAAAGGTACTAGCTATTAAGCTTAGCCTAACTAGGGTAACAATAATTATAATAATAATACTTATAGGGTTTACTCTATAGGTACAATAGGTTGCCTTATATGCTTCTCTTCTACTCTGCTAAGGATCTAAGCCTCTAGCTTAAATCTATCACACTTCTCTCTCTTTACCTTTAAATAGCTATTATATTTTAAGTTATTGTAAAGTAAAACAAGTTATATACCCTTATTACTCTCTTTAATTTAAAGATATAATACTTATTCTATATTATATATATAGTTAATAATAGCTTATTTGTATATGCCTTAGGCTTACTATAGTTTTATAGAGAGTATTAAATAAAATAACTTATATATAAAATACTACTATATTTACTTAAAGCCTTACTTTATACTATTTTACTTATAAAATAGTACTAGCTATTTATTATAAAAAGGCTATTAAAGTACTTTATATTCTTATTTATAGTATTATTAATAATAGAAAGTAAAAGGTTATATTAAATTAGCTATTTAAAGCTTTATATACTTATTTTATAGCTAGGTTATATATTATAAAGAAGTATACTATACTTATTATTACTATTATTTTTTATTTATAATTACTTTAAAAAAACTAAAATACTTTTAATTTATTATTAATAAATACTTATATATTCTTTACTTATTACTATTATTAACTCTATTATAATTTATTTATAAAAAACTAGTATTCACTATATTCATATTTAGTTATTTAAGGTATAGTATTAAGTTACGTAATTAATACTTATATATTATAATTTATTTACCTACCTTTAATTATTTTAGCCTTCTTTATTATTTTATTTATTATTATATTTAAAGAGTAAGTAGACTTACTTATACTATTTCTTTTAATTTATTAAGTATTTCTATAAGCACTTTCTTTATTATACTATTATACCTTAGCTTTTTATTTAAAGCCTTTTATTTATGATTATTATTTTTATTTATTATTCTTATTATTATTAGTGTATTATTATTATTATTTATATTACTTGTAACTATATTCTTCAAAACCTCTTTAGGTGTAAGTTACGAAAACATAGCTTGTTTTCTATAAATTAAAAGTTACTTTTTTACTTATTTTTAGCTTATTTTTTATAACTATATTTATAAAGTATTATAAAAAAAGGATTTCTTTAGCTATTTTATATACTTTATTGAAAATAAATAATTATTAAGTATAAAAATATTAAAGTTAAAGTAAAGCCTATAAAGGGCTTAGTAATATTAAAACTTATATTAAATAGTATACTATATAAAGTTAATTAAGAGTTATAGTAAGTTAATATTAAATTTCTATTAAAGTATATATTATTCTATTATAATTTGAATTATATTATAGCTTTAGTATTTTATAGGTTTTTAAATAGCTTTTATAATAATTATATATATGTTGGGAATAACCCGGAAAAGGGAAAACAAGTACTAAAATGCATGCATAACAAAAACAACGTAAAAAGTATGTATTCTTAATTGTCTATATTCTAAGAGCTAAGCTTATAAAGTAAGGAAAAAGGTGGTGTTATAGCTATGCGTGCGGTTAGCAGTGTAGCTAATTAGACTGCGTGTATTATTATAGTAAACCTACTTAGTTGCCTATATACGCTATACCTAGCGTTTTGCTTATACTAAGGTTTTACTATTAAGAGCAATTCTAATACTAGGGAATTCTTTCTTTTTATAAGAGAAATTACTTAAAGAGTAGCTAAAAAAATAAATAAAAATCTTAGCTAAAGAAAGTATTATTAAGTAAATCCTATTAAAAAAATAAAGAAATATAATTAGTTATAGTAAGGGATCCTACTAGTTATAGTTATTATTATTATTATTACCTTTATATAGCTTATATATACTTTACCTACTCTTTAATTTAAATATTAACTTTATTAGTGTTAATAAAGGTTTTTAATACTTTATTAGGTAAAGAATTTATTATAGTATTTATAATATTATTATTCCTATTAATTTAGTAAATTTTTATAAGTTTATAGTATTTATATAATTATTAAAGAGCTATAATATTAATTATTAAATATTTTTCCTTAGTTATACCTAGCTTTATAAGGCACTTATATAATAAAAGTAAGTTAATATAAATTATTATTAGAATTTATAGAAATTTAAGGTATTTTATAAGGGTATTTAAAGTTATACTAATAGTATAGGCTATATTAGTACCTTATACTATTCTATATAGCTTAGAAGTAAGCACACTCCTTATAACTCTTTTACTTTTTATAAAGCTATATATAATAATGTTATGGTTTAGTCTTTGACCTAACCTTAGGCTGCGCGCGGACGGACCGCGCCAGCTGGCACCTACCCTAGCGACGACCGACCAATATAGATGTCAATTGATCAGACCTTGCCAACCTGATCAATGCATATCCTTTTCACCTAGCTTAGTGCAGCTAGTAAGGGATCCGGGCGACCGGTATGACTGCGCTGACATCCGCGATGACCCAATCGGGTTAGTCCATAACAATTAATTAAGTTATTAAGGTCATAGGTTCGAGTCCCGCCAGGTGTTAGGTAGGGCGGCTCGGCCTGGGCTTACAAGGACCCACTAGCAATAAGTAGAGTAGGCCCCTTAGGGGAGGCGCGGTATTGGTTAAGAGGGTGGGGAAAGTGGGGCTATGTTATAGTTTAGTCTTTAACCTAACCTTAGGCTGCGCGTGGACGGACTGCGCCAGCTAGTACCCACCCTAGCAACGACCAACCAATATAGATGTTAATTAATTAGACCTTGCTAACCTAATTAATGCGTATCCTTTTGACCTAGCTTAGTGCAGCTGGCAAGGGATCCGGGCGACCGGTATGACTGCGCTGACATCGGCGATGACCCAATCGGGTTAGTCCATAACAATAATACTTTTATAAAGCTTAAATTTAGCACTCTTACTACTTTTAGTCTTATTATTGATAACAATTATAAAGCTTATTTAAAAGCTTAGGTCCTTATTATTTATAAAAAAACTATTAATAAATATATAAAGTATTACTATTAATAAATTTATTATAAGATACCTTAAGCTATAGTTAGTATTATTAATTTACTATTAAATTCTCTTATTAAGCTTATTTATATTAGTTTAGTTAGGTTCTTAGGCTTAAGCTACTATAAAAAGGTTATAAGCTACCTTAGGTTAGTATATAGTTAAAATATAGGCTTTTTAAGTATATTCCTTAATATATTATTACTTTATAGTAGAATTACTAACTTTAATAGTTTTAAGGCTATTACTTTAGCCTTTTTAGGTTAATATAACTATATTATTATTATTATTAGTTAAGATATAACTATTAAAAATAAGGGGACTTTCTAAAGTTAGCTTTTACTAAGGTTTTACTATAAAGCTAGCCTTTTAAAGCTTAACCTCTTTATTATTAAAAAAGTAAGGTTATTAAGTCTAAGTATATTATTAGTTTATATACTAACTACCCTAAAGCAGTTAGTATTACTTAAGGTAATAAGAAGCTATAAGTTATAGCTTAATATACTTATTTAAAGCTTTTCTTTATAGCGCTTTAAATAGGTTGCCTACTAATATATTTTAGCTTTTATAATTCTATATAATAGCTTAATAACTTTTATTATTATACCTTTTAAGTATAAATACTTAATTTACTTTAGAAGCTTTATAAGTATTAGCTTACTAAGGTTAGTTTATAATTAAATATAGGCCTATATAATATCTTTAAGCTAAAGGAAAATTTTCTTTAGTACTAGTAAGGGTGCTAATACTATAATTAACCTTTAGCTTACTCTTTAAATTATTAAAAATTATATAAAAATTAGTGCTTTTTTATAGTTACTATACCCCTAAATTATAAGCCTTAATTTCTTATATAGCTAGTTAGTCCCTTTACTCTTAACTTTCTATACTATATAAAAGTAAAAAAGGCATTAATTTCTATACTTTCTTTTATTAAAAGTTATAAATTTAAACATACCTTTTATTAATAGTGTATTAATCTTAGCTTAGTCTAACTTTTTAAAGGGTTTACCTTTTATAGTAATTTTACCTTACCTTTTAAAGTCTATTATAAGCTAGGTATTATTTCTTTTCTTTACTATAATAAAAGCTATAGCAATAGCCTAATACCTTAAAGTTACTAGTTCCTTCCTTTTATTAGTAAATTCCTTCTTTTCCTCCTTTATATACTACTCTTTTTTAACCCTTTAACCCTTTATTCTTTTATTTTTATTCTTCTTTTTCTCCCTATAATTAATAGCTTTTTTTATTACTTTTAAGCCCTTCCTTAAAGAAAAGGGGGAATTATACCTTAAGCTACTAGTATATATACTAAGGCTATTATAGATAGTAATAATAAATTTACCTAATACTATGAATCCCTTTAGCACTACCCCCCCCCTAAATTCCCTTAGTATTATAGCCCTTTTATTATCTTTCTCTTATATATCTCTCTTTTAGTATTAGTTTCTTTTCTTTCCTTTAGTATATTATAAAGGGTAGTAATAAATTTAGCTTTATAAAAAGGTTCTCTTAAGGGGGTATACCCTCTTTTTAATCTAACCCCCTTTTTTTACTTTAGCTAGAGATATTCTAAATTCCCTTTATATTACTAAATTCCTTAGTATATTATTCTTATATTTCTTTTTTTTAATACCTCTTTTTTTAAAGAATTCTTTATAAAAACTAATAAAATCCCCCTTTAAGTATTTATTACTATAAAAGGTAGTAAGGGATTGCTTTAATAGTTTATTAACTAGAAAGATAATAGGGTGCTTTCTTAGTTAGCTTTATAGCCTTTAGCTCATCTTCCCTAGCCCTTTAGCTTATAGGTATAGTGTTATTTTTTTATAATCCTTAGTATAAAAAAATCACTTTCTTAGGTTTTTTAAACCCTAGTAAGAGGGTTAAAGGGTCTCTTTAATCTTTATAATTACCTTATAATAATTATATAGTTTCTCTTTCTCTTTTCTTATAATACTAAGGGTATAGTTAGGTATCTTAATATATATATAAAGTTTTATAATAATACTATAGAACCTTACTTTACTATTAGGCATTTTTACTATATATATTTTACTATTAATATTTTAAAGCTTATAAGGGCTATACTAGCTACCTTTCTTATACTAAATATAAACCTTTAACTATAGTATTAATTAATAAGTTAGTTTTATATTAGGTTTATAATAGGTATAAAGGGCATTAGTAACTTATTATTTTATAAGGTATTTTTAGGCTTTATTAGTAGCTTTATAAAGAACTATAGCTCTTTTAGTAATTAAAAAGCTTAAAGGTAATTTATTTATTAAGTATAAATATACACTAAATATAAGTAAAGTATAAATAAAGCTATTAAGCTTAGTAATGTTATTAATAGCTTTAATAGCTATTTAAAGGTATTATAAAAGAGTAAGGATATTACTCACCTTACTTTTAATAATATTATATACTTTTCTTAGTAAAGTATAATACCTTTTAATCTTACTAATGCTTTAGTAAGCTTTTATAAGTACTTTATCTATATTAATAGTTAAAAGGCATACTAAGTATATAAACTTAGTAAATATAAAATTCTTTTTAATATTATAAATAATTTAGTTAGGTAAGCTAAGATATATATTTATTTAGTATTCTTAAAGGGTATTCTATATATTATAAGCCTTTTACTTTTATAGGTTAAGGAATTTAGCTACTTAGAATACTATAACTATAATAATAATATATAAAATAGGCTAATTATTAATTTAAAGGATATTAATAAAAATCTTATAGTTAAAGTTAATATTATCTTTAAAGGAAAACTTAAATTAGCCTAAAGCTTTACTATTTATTTAGTAATAGTAGTATTGCTTTATAAGCTTTTATATTAAGTTAATATAAGCCTCTTTATTAGTATATTTTAAAAGCTTTATAAACCTATTAATAAAGGGGTAGCTAAATCTTTAGTAAAGTTAATAAATTTTAGTCTTAAAAAGGTAGAATATAGTAGCTTCTTTAGCCTTAAAAGTCTACTAAAGATATCCCTATTTCTTTATAATAAGAACTCTTTTTTAGCCTTAAATTAATATATTTTAGAGGTTATTAAGCTTTATACCTATTTTATCTATATTTAATATATAAAATAGAAATAGAGTTAATATATTAAGAATATAGAAAGTAATATTACTAAAGATTATAAAAACCTAAAGAATTCTATAGAAAGTTACTAAGCTAATACTCAATATAATATTATATAGCTAAGCCTTTTTAATTTAAAGGTAAGGTATTAGTTTAATAAAGGCCTTAACTTAAGTAATTTTAATAGTTAAAATTCTAGTTATACTAGTATTTAGAAGGGTACTATAAAATACCTCTTTAGTGTATCTCTCTTTTAAAATAAAGTATTAGTAATTATTAAATATAATAAAGGTTTAGAAGTCCTTACTAGATATTTTATATATAAATACCTAATTCTTAAGAATCCTAAATAGGAATATTTTATAATTCTTTAAAGGATTTTTATTTATATTATTATTAGTTAGTAAGGTTAAAGTAGTTAGAAAGAACTAAGTATATATAATTTAAAGAGAATTAGCCCTTTACTTATATATTCTAGATATAAAGAATACATTTATAGATTCCTATATATAGTCTTAAGTATTATTATTATTATTTATAAAGCTTTTATTATTATTATTTTCTTTAAAAAAACCTTTAAAGGCCTATAAAAAAGTAATAAATTTCTTATTAATTAAAGGGTTTTTATACTCACTACTTTTCTATTATTTTTTCTTTACCTTTTACTATTTATATTAAAAGTAGTTTATAAACTAGTACCTTTATTTACTATAAATAAAACACTTTTATAGAAAAAATAAAGAATATAAAGGTTTTTTATAATTTAAGGCTCTAAATTATAAAGTTACTATAGCTCTCCTATACCTTCTATATATAAATAGTATTTTATTATTTATAAAAAAGATATTACCTTCTATTATTTATTATATAAAGGTTATAGCCTCTTTAATATAAAAGTATTTTCTAAGATTACCTATAAACCCTTTATAGGTTAGTAAGTAATTATAAAGGGTATTATAGTATTTAAAAATACTACTAATAAAAATAAAGAGTTATTAATAAAGTTATATATTAACTATAAAAGAGTTAAAGAGGCTATAATAGATTTTCTTAAGGTTATTCATTAGAATATTTAAGCATTATAGCTAAGTCTTATTAAGGTTATTATTAATAACCTTTTAAAGAGTTATAGTATTCTACTTAATTCTATAAAAGTCTTAGTTACTCTTAGTTTTAAAATTATCTTTTATATAAGTAGTAAGCTTATTAAAAGAGAGCCTTTTATAGGCTAATACATTTAGATAGTATATAAAGGCATTCTGTACTAATATAATTAGAAAAGTATAGTTTTAGACATCTAAAGGGATGTTATAGTTATTTAAGATCCCGCTAGGATTGTTATTATATAGTGGATTCTAATGGACCTAGTTAGGTAGGTTTCTATAGAAAATCTTAGGGTTCTTCTTAGAAAAATCCCTTTATTATCTAAATTAGTTAGTAGGTATATAAATAGGGAAATTAGGGTTAGGCTAAGGTAGGGGATAAGAAGGTTGTTAAGGGGGTCTATAAGAGTTATTATTTAGGTTTAAAGGTATTAAAAAAGGATAATAACTTATATTTAAGGGAGAATTCTATATAAACTAGTATAGTTAGCCTAGTTATAGGTAAGGTTAAGGTATTAGAAGCTTTAAATAATAAAGGGAAGTCTTAGTTTTAGTAAAGAGAAATATATCCTTAAGCTATTAGTTTATATATTTAAGTAACTTAAAGAAAGAAAGAGGAATTAAAGGTTAGACTTTTTTCATAAATAAAACTCTATTTTTTTATAAAAAGTCCTAGAAGCTACTTTAAAGATATATACTTATTTTCTAAAACTAAGAGATATTTTAGTTTTAGAAGTCTTTTTAAAAGTTATTAATAAGCTTTTTTTTAGTTTACTTCTATAACTTATAGTAGTTAATAATATATATAATTTAGTTATTAAGGGCTAGTATTATTATATTACTAAGGTTAGGGTTTTTATAGGCTTTTTCCTATTTTAGTAAAATAGTATTATTAAATAATTAAATTACTTTAAAAGAGATTCTTTTAATAGGTAAACTAAGTTAATAACTAATAGTACTTTATTATTATTATAAGTCCTTTTTTATATTTTTTATTAAATAGTATTATTAAAAGTTAGTAAAGCTATAGTTA
This sequence comes from Claviceps pusilla, assembly GCA_018360225.1. Classification (NCBI taxonomy): domain Eukaryota; kingdom Fungi; phylum Ascomycota; class Sordariomycetes; order Hypocreales; family Clavicipitaceae; genus Claviceps; species Claviceps pusilla. Next base: position 23,332 of record SRPW01000184.1, on the reverse strand, counting down.
TTTTTTTAGTAGCTTTAGTAACTAAATCTTTAAAAGTAACCATTTTATATATTTTTAAGGGAGGTTTTTGCCTTTAAAATATAATTTCTTATAATAAATAAAATAAATATTAGTATTTACTTAATAATAAAGGCTTTCTTTATTAAAGTTTAACTTAATTAGTTATAATAGAGTTTTCTTCCTTAGTATAGTAATAAGGGTTTTAAATACCTTAATAGCTATCTCTTCTTTTATAGTTAAACCTAGTAGATTTATAGTTATTACTAACTACTAATTAGTATTAGGAATAACCTAGAAAAAGGAAAATAAAGACTAAAATATATATATAATAAAAATAATATAAAAAGTATATATTTTTAATTATCTATATTCTAAGAGCTAAGCTTATAAAGTAAGGAAAAAGGTAGTGTTATAGCTATATATATAGTTAGCAGTGTAGCTGATTAGACTGCGTGCATTGTTATAGCGGACCTACCTAGTCGCCCACACACGCTACACCTAGCGTTTTGCCTGCACCAAAGTTTTGCCGTTAAGAGTAATTCCAACAAATATAATATATTAAATTATAATTAATTTAGCTTTTTATTTAAATAAAAAGCAGAAATATTATAAAAGCTAATCTATTTTTTATTTTTAAGTTAATAATACTTTATAAAATAATATGATTTATAAAAAACTTTTATTATTATTATTAAGTCAATTTCATAATAGCTTAAATAACTATTATATTTTACTTAATATATTTAAAAAGAAATAAATTATTTATTCTTTAAAAAATATATAATTTTATATAAAAGCTAATATACATTAAATTAAGTTAATATTTAAATTATAAAAAGCTATATATATATTACAATTAATAATTATTAAAGTATAATTATTAAACATTAATTAATATATTATTAAGTATATAACTTCATTTATTTAAATAAAATAAAATAAATTAATTTATAATATTACTTAAACCTTTTAACCTATATATTTAATCTTATTATTAATTTAAAAATAATAAAATATAAAATAAACTATTTAATATTTGTAAAAAAATAAAGTATAAATGAAAAAATAATAAATTTAAGCTTTAATTTACAATAATATTCAAATAAAATTTATAACAGTATTATTAATAACTTAAAAAATAATAAATGTATACTTTAATATTTTTATTTATTATAACTTTTAATTAAATATATTTTAAAAAGTATTTTATACTATTTATAAATAATTGAAAAAGTTATAGAATTTATTAAAATTCATAATCAAAATTTATTTAATATTAAAATAAGTTATAATAAGCCTTAATATAAGCACTAACCTTTATAAGCTTTATAGTAATAATAGTTATATATATATTTTATAGTATTTATTAATATACTCTTTTAATAATAATTATAATAAAAAGCTTAAAAAGTTATATTTCTATTAAATAACTTATCAAAGGTAAGTTATAACTTTATTAAATTAATATAATAATAAAAGGTTTAAATTATATTATTTAAAATTAACTATAAGATAATAAAGCTTTAGAAGTATTAATTATATAATTATAAACTTTTTAATATAGAGTTACTTTAATCAAAAGTCTTTAAGGTTTTAATTATATTATTTTTATTTTTATTTAATATATAATATTATTTTAGTTTTAAGACTTTAAAAATAGTTATTTATAAAGAAGTTATATTTTTATAAATTAGTATTGTAATATTAATTAAAATTTAATTTAGCCTTGATATAAAAATGAAATAAAGATAAAATAGCTATAAAAGGTATATAATTAATACTAATAAAGTAATAATAAAGTTAATATAAACTTCTTTAATTTATTTTATTTATTATAAAATATTATATTAAAGTATATTACTTTAAAGTGTAATGGATTTAAGCTAGATGCCTGGATCCTTATTAGAGGTTTAGCGGCGATAGGAAGGGGGCGTGTTATATGCTATTAGGGCTAGCCCTACCTATAAGTCTATATTTAGTAAAAAGTAGAAGAGTAATATTAGGATTTCTTCCTAATACACTTAGAGTTAATAATAATACTATTAACGCTAAACCGCAGATGCCTTTTAGGCTAGTCTATAACAAAAAGCTTAAATAATAATAAAGATAAAAAATAAAAAAAAGAAAGTTTTTATTTCATATATTTAGTATTTTAATATTTCCTTAAGGCTAATAAAGTATTTTAAATCCTTATAATTAATAAAAATTATAAATAGCTTAAAAATACTATAAAGCTTAGTTAACACTACTTTAAGGTATAAAATAATACTAAAAAAAGTTTTATTATAAATCATATAACTTTAATAAAAAGCTATAAATTAAACTAAGAAATAAGTTATTAATTATACTATACTTACTTTATTATATTAAGAAGATAACCCTTAAGTACCTTTTTTAATATATTAGATTTAATTATAATCTTTAAACTAAGGTTTTATTGAGCTAAAATAAAAGCTAATAAAAATATATTTTTAAAGTATTAAAAAGTTATTTAATAAGCTAAAAACTAAATAAATAAAACACCTTTTTAGTAAACTTAAGTAAGGACTTAATAAAATTTGAATAATTTATTATAAACTTCTAATAAAAGTTTATAAACCTTAAAAAGCTATATACTTTTTATTGTTATATTAATATTTGTAATAGATAAGCTAGAGGCTTAGATTCTTAGCGGAGTAGGAGAGGAGTATATAAGGCAACCTACTATACCTATAGAGTAAACCCTATAAATATATATTATATATAAAATAAATATATAAGGGAGGGAGATAGGAATTTTTCCTTCTACCTTATAAATAATAATAACTTTATTAACACTAAATTACAATAGCTATTTAAGCTAGTTTATAATAATATCTTTTACTTATCAATAATAGCTATTTTAGCTAAATTTAGCTATATTATATAACTAGCTTCAACTATTAATCTTAAGTATTTGATATTAATTATATAAAGAATATATTTATTAAAGTTAAAATATAAGCTAGCTTATTAAAAGTAAGAGAGAATCTTGTTAATATACTTTATATTTATTTTCTATGTATTATTAATATAAATCAAGATATTTTTAAGATAAGCTATTATATAAACCTTTATAATATTCTTGAAAGCTTTATTAGTATATTATGAAAATATTATAAATACTTTAGCTAAGCTAGAAAAGTAAACTTATTATTGAAAAAAGCTAAAATATATTTAAAAAGCTATTAAAGCTTTATTCTTTTTAATAATATATAAATGTTAAAAGGTAGTTAAATTTATAATTAAATTTTATAATTTAAGTAATTAATTCTAAGGTATATTATAAAGTAGTAATTAAAGTAAGTTAAGTATACTACTATTAGAATTATATTATAAATAAATATAATAATTAGTTTAGCTATAAAAAAAAATAGAGTATTAGTATTTTTATAATAAAATAAATTCTTAAAGTAAGTTAGTTTACTAAATAAAAAAAGTTTTTATTTTTCTTTAAAGCTATTAAGTTTACTATAAATATTAAAATAATATTAACTTTTTAAAAATATATAGCTATAATATTAATTACTTTATTTAACTTTATTAGACTAGTTCATAACAATAGTTATTACTTAATTTAAAGAATAAAGCTACTTATATTCAAACTTTAAGTAATAGGTTTTAATAAATAAAAAACTATTTACTATAGTTAATATTAATAAACTTTAAATTAGCCTTAATGTTATATTTCATGAAGCATTATTTTTATTATAGAGTTCTCTTATTAAGAGTAGCTTATACTTAACTTATACTTAGTTAAGTTATATAAAAGTATTTATATAAAATATTTAATTGTCAAGGCTGGTTATGGGAGATGGCTTAGTGGAGTGGGGACTAAGACATAGAGTATATATAGCAATGTAGCTACTAGGTAGGGGGTAGTGCTTAAAGGTATAAATCTCTGCCCTATTATATAAATATTCTCTCTCCTTCTTTTATATACCCCCTTAGTATATTACTAAGTTATAGTAAGGCTATTATATACTTTATTCCTTTATGCCTACCTTAACTCTTTAAGGCTATTTATATATTTACTATATAAGTAGCTATAATTATAGGTAGCTATAATAGAATACCTCCCCTTTCCTTATAATTACCCTAATTATAGTCTTATAAAGGGGTTACTATAAGCTTATTGCTTTCTTTAAGCTGTTATAATGCCTTACTTATTACTATATAAAGTAGATTTACTTTTTATAAAGCTTCTTTAAGAATGCCTTTATTTTTTACTACCTAACTCTATAGCTTAAGGTAAGTTATAGTTTTATATTATATATACCTAACTAGTTATATAACTATACTACTACTATACTACTTACTAAGAGTATTGCTTTTTATATATTATAATTTACTAGCTTTTAGTTATTATATTATAATATTATCCTTAGCTTTACCCTTTTTCTATCCTTACTTTTCCTTTACTTAGGGGTTATAGTAACTTAGTAGTATACTTACTAAGTAATTTTATTTATTCTTTCTTATTCCCTTTATTATACTTACCTACCTTTTAATTAATTAAGTTAGTTAGTATTACTTTACTTTATTAATTTAATAATATAAGTAAGCTACCTAGGGGTAAAAGAGAATATAAAAAAAGCTATAAGAGTATAGCTAGCTTTATATATAGTTCTTTCTAATATACTTAATCTACTTAAAAAGTACTCTATGCTGCTTTTATTCTATTATAATACCCTTTATTTATTAAAAAGCTATTAGTATTACTTTATTTATGTATTAATATAGTAAGGATAAGCTATTTAAAAGTAAATAAAAGTAGGGAAGTAAAGCTATAGTAACACTACTAGTCCCTTATATACTAGCTATAATATATTTTATTTATTTAAAATAGTAGGGTTTTTTCTTATTTTTATTAATTTAAGGATAAAAGTAAGTTATTTAATTATAAAAAGGAGCTATAGTAATACTGCTAGCTTCTTATATAATTATTATAATACTTTTAATTTATTAGGTTATAAGAGAGGATAGTTTATTATAACTAACCTTCTCTTTTATTTAGGGCTATGCTATTAAGTTAAAGGCTTACTTTACTATTATAGTTACTAATAGCTATTAATAAGTAGCTAAGCTGCTACTACTATACTGTAATTTACTAATTTAAATGCCTTAGCTACCTAGCTAGGAGTGCTCTTATATATAATAGCTTTATTTCTCTAGTTTTTAAATAACTATAAAAGCCTTCTTTTCCCCCCTTCTTTTTATACCTTTTCCTTCTTAATAACTATACTTAGATTATAAGTTTTCCCTTATAGCTAGCTTTTAGTAAGGTTACTGCTCTTTTTCTTTTTTCTTATTACTTAAAATTTTACTAACTTTATTTATTTTAACTATTCTCTAATAGTTTACTAACTATCTCTACCTTTATAAATAGCTTTTTTTTTCTTTTTTTTTTAATAAACTTTTTATAAGTTTTTTTTAGCTATTTTCCTACTTTTTAGCTATTAACTTTTAGCTAGTTTACTATAGCCCTTAAAAATTAAACTCCTTTAATAAAACACTGCTACTATATTACTATAAAGCTTAACCCTACCCTTAATATTATAACTATTATAGTATAAGTTTTCCTTTATACTTATTAGTTGCTTAATTTAATACTAATATCTATACTCTTATTATTAGTAAGAAGAAGCTTCCCTACTTATAGTATAGTTATTAGGTTTATACTTAGAAGTTATAACCTAAACCTCTTACTAATAATAAAGAAGAATATAATCTATAGCCTTAATATATTATAATAGGGACCCTAATTCCTATAGTATATAGTCCCTCTAATAGTAAGTAACTTACTATATAGTAGCTACTACCTTTACTAATAGGTTTTCTCTTTTTTTTTGTTTTTTTTTATATAGAGGCTAGTATTAAGTATACTTTCTATAAGTATAATAATAAAAGCTATTATTATATAAGTAAAAGAACTTCTTAATAACCTTACTTAGTTATTGCTACTAACTTACTATATTTTCTTAGTAAAACGTATATTAAGCGTATCTATATTAAAATATCTTTTGCCTTATAAAGAAAAAGACTAATAATTTAAAGTATTTCTAAATCCTAGTATATTTACACTAGCTCTCTATTAACTCTTCACTAACTTACTACTAAGGTTTACTTATTACTATCTCTATACTAAATATAGCTTTTAATAAATAGAAAAATATAGATAAGTTAGGGCATACTAAAAGGGTATAGCTATTGTCTAAGCTTGCTTTAGAGCAATAGCGCTATTAGGATATAGCAATATAGTAGCTTATATCTATAAATTAGCTGCTTATTTCTATTAACTAGGCTAACTATTTATAGTTTATCTATAAGAACCTTTTTATAGTAAGTTACTTTCCCTTTTATTTCTTTTTACTTATTTATTACTGCTAACTACCTACTAGCTTACTAGTTAGCCTCCTTTATACTTAGCTTAGGGAGAGACCCCCTCTTCTACTTTACTATGCCCTATTAAGCTATATATATTTCTAAAGGCTTTCTTTAACTTAATAGAAAATTTAGCTAGAGAGGAGGATAATAATAAGCTATAGTAGCGCAGTTACTATATAGAAATAGCTTATTTTATACTCTCTCTCCTTTTATTATTTCTTTTTTTTTTCTTATATTAGCTTTACTTAGCTAAATAAGCTTGCTTTTCTTTACTAGGAAATAATATATATTTTGTTATTAATCTATTATATCTATAACTAACTAGCTACCTAGCTGTATACTACCTACTTATATTTCCTTATTATATCTTTAGAGGTAAAGTCTTATTATAGCACCTATAAGTTTTTAGTTTTATTATAGCCTTTTTACTTTACTAAATATTTCCTTTACTTACCCTTATATTTATAGGTTATAATTTATTTTACTTTATATACTTCTATATTCTCTTTAAGTAGTAACTATATTAATACTACTTCCTTATAGTATAGGTTACCTTTAAATAGTTTAAAGCTTATAATATTAAACACATTATATAGTTATAGGGTTAGAGGCAGTCTTAGTTTATAGGTAAGGCTATAATAACTAATTCTTTTAAGAATTTAGTAGGGTTTTAAATACCTTACTATAAGTTTTTAGCTTAGCTATTATAGATTAATATTTTTTATAAATAGTAGGATATAGTTACTAATATTAAACTTTATTAGCTTACGCTTAGCATTATAGTATTTAGTATACTAAGCTTAGGTGTTGCTTAATAGCTGCTTTATTTTAGTATACTTGCTTTATAATTCCTTTACCCTAACCTCTATATATTAATTAATAATATTTAAAGGTTTAGTTACTTAGTCTAGTCCTTATAGTTTATATTCTTATAGTAACTTTACTAATATATAGCTATAAGCTATATAATAGCTAGTGTTATATATAAATTATATAAGGGCTAAGTAGTCTAGCTAGTTAGTTTACTTTATATATTTAAAGGCTCTTAAGTAATATTCTAAGATTTAGTTTATTCTTTTAGTTTAGCTATTTATTTAAAGGTAAAAAGTAGTGCTTAGTAGCTGCTTAGTTACTAAAAGGTAGTAAAAGGTTCTTTAGAATTTACTAGTAAAAATAGTGCCTTTATTACTTATAATACCCTTTAGGGCCCTATAATCTTAAAAAACATTTTTAATAAAAAATAGTTGCTAAGTTACTACTAGTTACCTTTATAGTTATAGTAATATAAAGTATATACTTAAAGAATCTATTTACTACTACTAGAATTATATTATATATTTTACTATTTATATGTTTAATAGGGGGTAGGCTAGTTATAAAGTCTATAGAGATTTCTTAAAATAGTTTTTCTAGCACTAGTAGCGCTACTAGCTTACTATAAAGTTAATATAACTATAGCTTATTAAGCTAGTAGCTTATATAATTACTAATATAGGTTTTAATATCTTATCTTAAGCCTAGCTAAAAATATTAGCTAGTAACTTATTTAATTATTTTACTTATACCCTAATATCCTACTATTAGGTTATTATAAGTTAGCTATAAAACTTTACTTCTTATACTAGCTAGAATATAAGCCTAGGTTTTATATAATAGTAGTTTATTTCTATTAACTATTTAGGCAGTACTCTTTAGGGACACTACTATCTTACTACTACTTAATAGCTTTAGCTACTACTATACTAAGGTATCCTTTAACTATATAAACTTTAAAGACTTAAATATTAAAGTAACTAATTTTTTATAGTTAGCTTACTTAGTAATTAACTTAATAGAGGTTCTCTTAATAGCTACTAACCTTACTATAAGCTTTTAGTAGGTTCTCTCCTTAGGTAAAAGTTTATTACTTAATAAATAAAGCTAACTTAAGTGCCTTATAAAGTTAAAGGAAGATTTAGTTTTATTCTCTAAAACTCCTTTATTTTAGCTACCTATTTCCTTACTTATTATATTTATACTATATATAAGTTTTTTAAGTAAAAGTCTACTATTTAATAGGTAGGGCTAACCTAAATATCTTTTAAAGCTAAAGGGGCTTTTAGTCTTATCTTCTAAGACTCCTCTATCTTAGCTACCTATCCCTTTACTTACTATATCTATACTACTTACTCTAACTTACCTTACTTTTCTTAGTCTCTCTTACTTAGCCTATTCTTTAATTTATAATAAGTTAACTTAAGCTAAATATATTATATTTATTTTTACTATTACTAGCATATAGCTAGGTTATAGCTTAGCTTAGGTAAATAGTAGTGCTAGATAGCTTATTAGCTTAGCTATCTTATCCTAAATATTTAAAGTACTAGCTACTAACTATATATTATAGTTATACTACTTACTTATAGTAAACTTAGTAAGAAATAGCAGTAGGTGTAATATATATGCCTTAGTTACTGCTTCTGTTAAAAAGTAGTTTAGTTTATAAAATAAGCTATTTACTAGGTTTAGCTTACTAGGGTAGTATTTTATAATAAAGTTAAATAGGTATAGCTTATTTAATATATTAACCTAGTAGCTAGATAGCTTTAACTTTATAGTAAGGTATTTATAATTTAGGTAGTTAGTAATAACTTAAATAGGGTGCCTTAAATAGGCTAAATAATGCCTTGAGGTATAAAAAGCCTTCTAAATAGTAAGGAGCTTACTATTTAGTATTATATATTTTAGTTCTAGCCTAGCTAGTTTTAATAATATATAAGCTACTAAGTGCTAGCTACCTAGCTATAGCTAAGCTATAATAGCCCTAATAGTAAAGGCTAATGTATTTATCTCTATTCTAAGTAGTGCTTTTAAATTAAAGTAAATAAGGATAGGGGCTTTAAGGAATTTTTACTTAAGTTAATTAAATACTACTAGCTTACTATTACCTAGCTATAAAGGGCCCTTATTATTACCTTTTAATAAATTTATTAGTAGGATAGTAATCTTACTATATCTTTAAATAAAGTATTTATAGAATTCTATAAACCCTAGGAAGCACTAAATATCTAATATACTATTAAGTAGCAGCTACTTTGCTACTACCTTAATACATTTAGGCACTATTTTAATTTTATTTAGTGTTATTATAAAGCTAAGGAAGCTAATATATATTATAGTAAACTTATATTTATTAAGGTTAGTATAAAGCTTAGCTTCCTAGAGTTTTTATAGAACTTATTTAATATATCCCTTATACACTACTAGGTTACTGCTATAAATTAGGATATTATTAAGGTAGATAATGTAGATAAGGTTCATAAGCCCTCTAAGTGTATTATTAATATATTTTTAAAAGGTAGCTAGCGTATTTATAAAGCTAAAAGATATTATAAAATATTTAAAGTGCCTATATTAGCAGTAGAACGCTATCTTTTACTTATTGCCCTTATAAATATATAGCTAATAGTATATATCTTTTAAGTTAATCTTTATTACTACCTTTGCCCCTTTTAATTAGTTAAAGATCTTTAAGATTAGTAGTAATAGGGCCTTATCCTTCCTTATAACCTTATTAAGGCTATAATAGTTAATATATAGCCTTAGCTAACCTCCTTTTTTTAGTATAAATAGAATTAAAGCGCTTAAAGGACTTATTAACTATTAAATTTACCCCTTTTACTATATATCTACTAAGTACTTATAAAGAATATATAGCTTTTTCTCTATAAGGTTATAAATAGGTCCCTAAGGAGGTGTCTTACTATTAATTAATTTAATTATATATATTTATTCTTTTAAGGCTAGAAGCTAGCTAATAAGTTCTTTTAAAAATATATTTATAAAGTTTTTATATGCTTTTAGTAGCGCTTTCTTAGCTAGGTTACTGCTTAATAGCTTATAATATTTATCTTAGTTATTTCTCTATAGTTTTACTATATTATCTTTTCTTATTTATAGGTTAACTTTACCCTTCTTTTTTTTTTTATATTTCCTTAACCTATATTAAGGCTAGTATTAATAATATAATTACATTCTTTCTTTTATAGTAAATTTGCTTTATATACCTAGTAAATATAAGGCGCTCTTATATTATTAAATGCCTTTAAGTCTTATTATTCTAAGATAGAATTTATAGCTTATAGTTCTTTACCTAATCTATACCTCAGAGTATATTCTCCTATATATTAGTAATATAATAGTAAACTTAATATATTTTACTATAACCTATATTATTAGTAATACTAACTAACTTATTTAATATACCCTTATAGTTAAATGCCTTACTTAAGGTACTAGCTAATAGTATAGTATTTACTTCTATATTTACTTAGTTCCCTTTATTTAATATTCTTAGGTATATTATTAATCTTTCTACTTTTAAGTTAAATAATACTCTTATAGCTATTTAGTAGTAATTCTACTATATTAATACTTTTATTTTTATTTTATTATTTATCTTTTTATATTCTTCTACCTTATAGATAACTAAAGTATTTACTTTATAAAGGGTATTTATTATAAAGAGTGTATAGCCTAATAGCTTATTAGTATTAACTAAAATTAAGTTTATATCTAAGTTTTAAGGTACTAGGTTCTTATAGTATAGTTAGTACTAGCTTATAGAATATCTATTACTTTTATAAATAATGTAATTTAATTCTAGGTATTTAGGAAAGATATACCTATCTTTCTAGTATTTATAATATTAAATATTATTAAAGTCTTTATTACCTAAGGGTCTATAGTTATAACACTCCTAGCTTACTATAGAGAAGTATAACCTCTATTATTTATACTTAAATAAGCTTAAGCACTCTTAGTTATTTAGTGTTTCTTTATTAATAATTTCTACTTTTTAGCCTTACCCTTAAAGGTAATTCTAGCTCTATAAAAACTCTTAGCTTAGTATCTACTTTTTAATAATAAGGTTAAAGCTATTAAGGAATATATAAATCTAAAGGTATTTTAAAATAGGCTTAGAAAGCTTAGCTTTAACTTTACTTTACTTTTAAAAAAAGGTTTAAAATAATATTTTATTATTTTATTAAAGGTTTATTAACACTTTAATAGTTTTTAAGTAGTATATATTTTTATCAATAGTTTTTATTTTAAACTACTTTATAAATCTAGTTTAAGTATATTCTTTAAAGTCTATAAAGCTATTAATAATAGTATATTATATTTACTAACGCCTTATATTATTATTAAGGTAGCTATTAGTATATACTACCTTAGCTATATCCCTAAAGAATATATAAGGGTTTATAGTAAATACTATATATAAGTTTAATAGGAAAAAAAGAAAGAAAAGAAAAGAAAAAGTCCCGGGAATAAAAGAAAACTTTTCGCGAATTCGCCCGCACCGTAGTAGCGACGTAGAACCGACTCTAAACCTCTTAAAAAGTATAGAAAAAGAATTGCTATATCTATTTTACCCTATCTCTAATAGCATATTAGTGCTAGAGTATAGGTATAGTAAATAAGGTAATACTAATAAATATTAATAGTAGGAATTATAGCCTTATATAAAGCTATTATTACTTACTTATAAAATAAGGTAGCTTTATATTAATAATGCCTTAAGTTACTTCTATACTACTACCTATATATAAGTAAATACTAAACTACTTAATTATTAAATATAATAAAATAGCTAAACTTATACTAGCTATAGTACTAAAGAATATATAAAATATTATTCTTTATATTAATAATATAGCTTTAATATATACCTAATATAGCCTCCTTATACCTTAGACCTACACTAAAATATTAATAGAATTAACCTTATTATTACTTAATAAGCCTATTATAGTTAAAAACTTAAAAGAAGTTATTAAATAAGTAATAAAGAAAGCTATTAATACTAAAAATATAATAGCTTTAAGCTAGGCTAGTATTACTACTAAAGGCATTGCTTAACTATTTATTTAATAAATCTAGGCTATAATAATAATAATACTGCCTTATATTTACTATAAAACTATTATTAAAAGTAATATAATAACTAAAGCTATATAAAACTACTTACCTAAAGAAACTATTATTACTATTAACTAAGCTATTAATACTAATACTACTATAGTAATATATTGCCTTTATAGTAGTAACACTATAATTATATTTTAGAATATAGTAAAGCCTTATACTAATAATATAGCTTAGGTTAGTATTACTTTTAGTCTAAAAGTAATGCTAAATTAATATATATTTAGTATTATTATTAAGGGCTTTCCTATATACTATATATAAAACTAAAAGAAGAATAATATTCTTTAAAATATAATTATAGCTAATAGGTAGGGTTTAGTAAAGGTTATAATATAGAAGCTATATAGTATTATAACCTAATCCCCCTTAATTATTACTATTAATAAAGTTAATATAGTAAATAGGCTATACTATACTAGAATTATTTATAAAGCTAAGATATTTAAAGCTAAGCCTTATAATAATACTATTTATCCTTAATAATACTTTAGGTGCTTTAAATTTAGCTATATAGCTATATACTATATATTGCCCTTAAGGTATAGCTACTATATATTTAGTTAGTATAAGGAGGGTAAATAATTATACTTAGCGCTATTAGAAGCTATATAGAAATGCTATATTAACTACTTAGAACCTTACCCTATATAGTCTTATATATATAATATTATAAATAAATAATAAAACTATATATATACTGTATACCTAGCATAGCCCCTAGCCTTTATTAAACCTTTTATACTAAAGAAAAATAGTTAAATAAAGGTATTTAGCTATAGCTAAAGGAAAGATATAAGTAACCTACTATTATAAAAGGCTTTACTATAAAAATAAGTTAATAAGCTATATACCTACCTCCCTAATACTAAACTAAAATTAATATAGTGCTTATAAGCTACTATAAAGGCTTTTTTAAGTTAATAACCTATAGCTACTATAGCACTAAATAAGCTAAGCTTAACTTAATACACTATATAGAGTATATAATAGAAATTATATACTAAAATATATAAAAAAAACCTACTTTATATATTTAGCGCTAGAGTTCTAACCTAAAGCTAATATAATAGTAATATAAAAGCTAAGAACTATAAATAGTAAACTATTTAACTCTAGCCTTAGCTACTTTTAACTTACTACTTAAGGTAGCTATACTATAATTTATATAAATTACTAGTATAGGCCTAAGGTATAGTTAATATATATAGGTAAGGACTAGTGCTTAATAATATTAATAGAATACTATATTTACTTAATATATTCCTTAATCTATAAACCTAATTAAATATTACCCTTTATTAACTTTATAGTAACCCTACCTTTAAACTATAGTGTTTTTATAAAGAACTTTAACTAATACTATTTACTTTAAAACTATTATAGCTAAACCTTAATAAAGAGTAATACACTCCTTACACTAATAATATAGTAGTAGCTTAGATTAATAATACTATAAGGTAAAGTAACTTAAAGAATATAAAGTAAAAGGGATAGTACTATTAACTCTACTTAAATTACCTATAATATAAAAGCTAAATTTATAGGGGGACTAAACCTTACTAGATCTAACTATATCCTATAGCTTATTTATATTAGCACTAGCCTAAGGCTATATAGTAACTACCTACTTTATTTTAAATAGTTATATATAGAAGATAACCTTATAATAGCTAAAGTAGTAATATAGTTCTACTATAACCTTACTAAACCTCTACTCTAAATACCTATAGAAATTAATAGCTATATAGAATAAATAATAGCTAAGCTTTAATTTATTATAAACCTAGTAGTTTTAAGGGAACCCTAAAGTAATCCTAAGCTAAACCTATAGTAAAACTATTACACTAAAGAAGCTACTTAAAATACTAAGAGAGTATTATAATAATAGTAGATATTTTATACTAAGGAGAACTAGTAACTTATAGCTAATATAGCCTAAATATAGTACTAAACTATTAGTAATAAAAGGTATAGTGCTTAGTGCTTTACTATTAAAGCAGCTACTACTTATAAAAAAGACCTATAAAAACTTAAATACTAAGTATAGCTTTATAGTAAACTACTACTAAAATAGTAGCAAATCCCTATTTTTATTTAAAGTAAAGGTATAAATACTATAACTACTAAGTTATACTAAAAGAAAGTAGCTATATTAGCTAACTATTTTTTCCCTTCCTCCTAAGCCTAACTTAATAATATACTAAAGGATTTTAATAATTACCTTAATACTATAATATTTCTATTAAAAAACTACTTTAATACTAATAAAATCTATAGTATTATTAAGAGCCTAATTAGCTAAAAGGCACTAAAACTAAACAAACTTCTAGCTAAATACCTTAAAGTATATAGTAAGCTACTAGCTAAAACCCTTGCCTACTTACTTAATATATACTACTATATTAGCTATTACTTAGCTTTATTTTAGTAAGTAAAAGTTATTATTCTTTATAAGCTAGGCAAGACCCTAATAGAGTAGTAAAGAGTAGGGGCTTAGCGCCCTATCTTACTTTTTAGTATTATTAGTAAAGTAATAAAGATAGTAATAGTAAGTTAGCTTACCCTTATAGCTAAATTAAGTAGCACACTGCCTAACTTATAAATAGGCAATAGAGTGGATAGGTTAATAGAGGTTATACTAAGTGTTTTAATAAAATTAGTATATATAATATAACACTATAGCAGTATTACATTACTACTCTAACTAAATATATTAGTAGCCTTTAATACTATTTACTATAAAAGACTAACTTATACCCTTATAGCTACTAGAATCCCTATATAAATAGCAGTATAAACTTACTCCTTTACTACTAAATATACTACTAACCTTTATTTTAATAGTAAATTTATAAGCCCTCTACTTATAACTATAGGTATACTATAGAGGTCTTTAATCTCTCTTATTCTCTTCTTACTTTATATTACCCCTTTATATACTAAGCTCTAAGTAGTATATTCTATACTTATTATAGGCTTTTTTAATAATATAAATATATTTATATATAGGTATATAATAAAGAAGATATAGGATTGCCTTAAGGCTACCTAAGTAATTTATTAAAACTAATCCTAAGAATTAAGTTTTAAGTTTAACCTAAGGAAGAGTAAACTTATACACTTTACTAAGTAGTGTACTATAATTACATTATTAGTTTAACTTAATATTAATATAGTATAACTAGTTTAGTCTACTTACTTTCTTAGGGTATAGGTTTATTATAAGCTTTACTAAAAAGTATATTAAAGTTAGGTTAAGTTAAAATTAGTGTAGTAATAGCTTACACTTACATTACTAGCAGCTTTAACTTAGGGATACTTATTATATAATATATAACTCTTATATATATAGGTTATTTAAAGTATAATTATATATAGTATAGAATTACACTATACCCCTACTAAAGTTAATAGTAAAGCTAAGGGTATAGCTAAGGTATTTATTTTTAAATAAATTAAATACCTAAAAATAGTAACTAATGTATTTAAAGTAATACTATATACCCTAGTTAAAACTAAGGTAGCTATAGCCTTAATTAACCTCTACCTTAACTACTATTTACTTTACTTTTACTAATAAATAAAAGCTAATAGAATAGCTAAGTATATCTATAGCACCTATACTATAATAGCAGCTTAACTTAGATATAAACTAACACGCTAAGGGCGCAGCTGCCTACTATACCTAAATAACTACCTAAACTATATACTATTTTTAAACTAACCCTATAACTACTTACTAAAGCCCTCTCTAACTAAAGCACTTACCTTAAAATAGAAGGACTACTAGTATTAAAAGTAGGCTACTATATAGGCACGCTAGACTAATATTAACTATATAGTAATAAAGCTTAACCTTAGCTTTACTTTTACTACTAAAGTTATTTACCTTTACTTAGGCCTAACTAAGTATAAATCTATAGCACTTATATAAATATATATAAAATAAATTAAACTTAATGCTTTTCTCTTTAGTTAATATATTTCTAAGGTAGAATTACTAATATATAGCTACTAGGCTAATAATAAAAACTATTACTATATTTTACTATTTTATAAAAATTTTAACTATCTTTACTTTATTAATATAAGTATATACTTAGTATAAAACTAATGTAAAGTTAGGGAGGCTTTAGAAAACAATAAGCTAGTAACTACTCTTACTAAGTAGCTTATATTAATAGGGTATATCCCTTAGTTTTAGCTTATAAAAAGCTTATAAAATTAATAGGCTAAGGATATTAAGGATATAATACTATATAGCACCTAGTATAGTATAGGCATAGAGATAGTAGGAAGCTATATAGATATTATAGCTAATATAGATTATTAGAATATATAACTTATTTTTAAAGAAAAATAAATATAGTAGCTAAGAAAATAAAAAATAAGTGTAATACACTTACACTAGCTCTAGGCTTACGCCCCCTTAGCCCCTAGCTCCCCCCCCTTCTCCTCTAACCCCCCCCCCTCCTTCTCTATTCCCTTCTTCTTCTCTACTACCTTCTTAATATAGCCCTATATAGTAACTATAGTAAGCCTATTCTATAAAATATTATTTAATTCCTTTAGTATATTAATAATATAGTAGGTTTATAGTAATAGCTTACCCTTAACTAAGATTAAAGCTAAGGCTACTATAATACTACTACTAATCTATATTGCTATATTAGTAAATAAGCTTACCTACTTTATAAGTTAAACTACCTTTTTTTAAGTAGTATTATACTCTATAGCCTAGCTATATATTAGTATTATATTAATATTACAGTAAAACTAAATTTTAATTACCTTATACTTATATTAATAGACTCCCTAAAGGCATAAAGGTTCTATATATTTATAACTTACTTAATAGCCTCCTAATATAATATAATATTTAAATTTAGCTATAAAACTAATTAGCTACTACTTAGCTATTAATATAAATAAAGAATATAATACTTATACCTAAATAAGTCTTTTTTGCTTTTATATACTTAAAGCATATACTACTAGTACCTACTTAACTTAGTAATAAGAGCAGTATAGGTTAGAAGGGAGCACTAACCTTTAGTGCTATAGCACTATTTTTTAATATTTTTAGCTTATATTAAATAAGCTTTATAGGGCTAGGCCTATAATTAGCCTAGCTATATAAGGGTTAGTAGTAGTAGTGTGTTAAGAATAGACTAGTACTTACCCTAAGTATAATAATTAATTTTATTATAAAAGTAGGTAGTATTTTTAATAATACTATAGTTAGTCTAGGGCAGCAATAGGGCAGCACTACTATAAAAATAGAAATAGAGGCATACTTATAATAAAAGTAATAAATAAAGAAGGAAGAAAGAAAGAAAGAGCTTAAAAATAAAAAGAAAAAAGTAAATATAGTGTTTCTTTCTTTTTTTATTATATAACTAATAGATAGCTAATAGTTAGTTTAATAATAGCTAGCTACTAGCTAGTATAGCTAATACTATAAAGATATAGAAGCTAAAGAAAGGTTTTAAGTAAGGAAATAGCAACCTAAGGGAATTAAATAAGGATTAGTATAGAAAATAGGCTAAGCACTTAAGGTAACTTACTATAACTTATAGACTACCCCTAAGGGCAATCTATATTATTACTATGCCTCTACTAACCTAGTCTAATTCCTATTTTACACTATATACTCTCCTATAATGCTAGTTAAGTTTAGCTAGCAGCGTACTACTTCTTATAATTAGAACTAGCGCAGAGCTACTATAGCTCCACTATAGAACATAGAAAAAGGTTATATATAGGTTTTCCTCCCTATGCTAGGGTTTTTCCTATATAGTTTAAGTAGTGGAGGTACTAGTATTAGGCTCACAAGTCTGACTAGTGTAATAATAATAATAATAATAATAATATATAAGTTTAATAAAAAGTTTTAAAGACTTTTATAGGTATTGCCTCTATATATAGGTATTTTAAGTTAAGCTTTAATAAGTCCTATATATATAAGGGGCGCTATAAGTATAGGGTAAGCTTATAGCTTAGGGGTTATAATATAGTTTATATTAAGGGTATTAATAATGCTTAGCTTACTACTTATATAGCCCTTTATAAGGTTAATTTCTTTAAGGGATCTTTAAAGTATCTTAAGGGTCTTATACTTATAAGTTATATAGGTAGCTTATAGTAACTATATTACCTTCTTAATCTTTTTATTAAAGGTAATTTCTTTATTAGTTTTTTATTTATTTATATAAGTAGGTTTAAAGTTTATAGTTATAAAGTATCTTTTTTTCTTAATTATATTTAGTAAGTTATTTACTTTTTATAAGGCTATAGTAAGGTTATAGCTAGCTAAATAGGTAACTCTTTTAATAAATATTTTAGTTTAGTTAATAGTTTACTATTTTTAAAAGAAAAAGAGATTTAGTTATTAAGGCTAGTTATAAGAGATAGCTTAGTAAAGTAAAAACTAAGATATAGAGTATATATAGTAATATAGCTACTAGATAGGGGGTAGTGCTTAAAGGTATAAATCTCTACCCTATTATATAAATATTCTCTCTCCTCCTTTTATATGCCCCCTTAGTATGCTACTAAGTTATAGTAAGGCTATTATATACCTTATTTCTTTACGCCTACCTTAACCCTTTAAGGCTATCCACACGTTCGCCGCGCGGGCGGCTATGATCGTGGGTGGCTATGACATTAATTTATTAAAGCTACTTAATAGTATAACTCTTTAAGTTAAGCTTTTATTAAAGTATTCGTTTTATAAAAGTAGTATAAGTTTTATATATTACTTAATTAAGCTACTTATTTATAATACTAAGAACTTATTATATTATTTATATGTAAATAAATATTATAAGTAATATTATAATAAATAATAATGATTATAAACTAGCTTTAGTAGCTATTATAATTTAGTATTAATAAGGTTATTATTATTTATAAAAAAAAGATTACTACCTCTCTTTACTATACATTTATTTTATATACACTATATATCTATAGGGTTTGCTCTATAGGTATAGTGGGCTACCTTTTATGCTTCTCTCCTACTTTGCTAAGGATCTAAGCCGCTAGCTTAAATCTATTATATATAATATATCATTAAATTTAATAAAACTTGATTGTTTAAGAATTTTTAATTATGAATTATTTATTTAAGTATATATAATTAAAGCTAATATAAATTATAAATATTAAAATATAAATAAACTGATTTTTATACTATTAATAATATTTCTATAAGTTTTTTCTTAATATTATTTTTAACTATAGCTTAAATTAAGTTAATATTTTTTATATTTATTCATATACTTTAATTAATATTCAGTATTTTTTACTTTTTATTATATTTAAATAAATAATAAAATTAAGTATATAAATTAAGAAATTTAAATAGTTTTAAAGGTTATAGTTATATTTTTTTAAATAAACTAACTAAGATATATAGTAATATACTAATTAATATTAAAGAACTATACCTTTAATATTATAAGAATAAGCACTAACCTAGCTATATATAAGTATAATAAAAATTTAGTTTAGTATATACTACCTTTAATTAAAACTTATATATTTCTTAAACAATATATAATATAATTTTAAAATATATTTAAAAGAGTATTTAATTTATTTAGGCTATAATTAACTTTACTTAATAATATTAATAAAAGGCTATAAATTACTATTTATACTTAATAAAAAAGTATTAAATTAAAAACAAATTTTAGCTTAATTTATAAAATATTTATACTTTATAATTTAATACAAAACTTAATTAAGTAATAATAAAGTATGTTATATTAAAAGTTTTTATTTTATTAATTATTTATTGAAATATTTTAAGTAATATATATTTGGTTTTTTATATAAATTGAATGAAGAAAGTAATAAATAACTTAGCTTTTTTTTAAGGTTTATAAAATAACTACTTAGCTTTAATTAAAGTATATAATAAATTTAAATAAAAGTTATTAAAATATATAATAAAGAATATATTAATAATAAAGAATATATAAAAATGTAATAAATAGTAGAATATATTACTTAAATAGTATAAATATATATAATTATCTTAAAAGCTTTTTAAAAGTATAATAAATATAGCTACTCTTATTAAATTTAAACTTTAATAAAATAATATACTTCATAATAATAATTTAAAAAAGTAAGAAAAGTATTTTATTCAAAGGTTAATAATATATAACTTTAATTATATTAATCTTTTTTTCTTTTTTTTATGTAAATAAACTATATAGTTTAAATACTTCAATAAATTTAAAGCTTATTTTCAATATTTATTTTATTACCTTTTTTTTAAATATAGTTTATATTACTATTAAAGCTAAAAATATTATTAAATTAAGCTAATGAAAGAAATTTAAATAGC
Source organism: Claviceps pusilla (assembly GCA_018360225.1). Classification (NCBI taxonomy): domain Eukaryota; kingdom Fungi; phylum Ascomycota; class Sordariomycetes; order Hypocreales; family Clavicipitaceae; genus Claviceps; species Claviceps pusilla. The sequence goes on along the minus strand of SRPW01000184.1, from coordinate 2,595 downwards.
AAATTTCTTAATATAATTAATTCAGGTATATGAAATAATAAATAATTTATTAATAATTTATATTATAATAATATATAAAGAATAAAAAATAGCTTTACTAAAGCTATTTTAGTTTTATTTAAATATAATAAAGCTTTAAATATTTATATTTTATTTATAATAAAAAGTAATAATAATTGTTAGAATTGCTCTCAACGGCAAAACCTTGGTGCAGGTAAAACGCCGGGTGTAGCGTGTGTAGGCGACCGGGTGGGTCCGCTATAACAATGCACGCAGCCTAATTAGCTACACTACTGACTACACGCATAGCTATAACACTACCTTTTTCCTTACTTTTATAAGCTTAGCCCTTAGAATAAAGATAATTAAAAATCACACTTTTTATATTGTTTTTATTATATATATATTTTAGTATTTATTTTCCTTTTTTCTAGGTTATTCTTAATACTAATTAGTAGTTAGCAATAACTATAGATTTACTAAGTTTAACTATAAGAAAAGAGATAGCTTTTAAGGTATTTAAAACCTTTATTTTTATACTAAAAAAAAACTCTACTATAACTAGTAGAGTTAAACTTTAATAAAGAAAGCCTTTATTATTAAGTAAATAGTAGTATTTATTCTATTTATTATAAAAAACTATATTTTAAAAGCAGAAACCTCCCTTAAAAATAAATAAAAGGGTTACCTTTAAAGATTTAGCTACTAAAGCTACTAAAGAAATAATTATAGCTTTATTAACTTTTAATAAAGCTATTTAATAAAAAATGCAGAAAAAGACTTATAATAATAATAAAGCACTATTAGTTACTAGCTTAGTTTATTTATTAAAAGACTCTCTTTTAAAGTAATTTTACTTATTTAATAGTGCTATATTATTAAAATAGAAAGAAGCCTATAAAAACCCTAACCTTAGTAATATAATAACGCTAGCCCTTAATAACTAAATTATATATATTATTAACTACTATAAGTTATAAAAGTAATTTAAAAAAAAGCTTATTAATAACTTTTAGGAAGACTTTTAAGACTAAAATATCTTCTACTTTTAGAAAATAAGTATATATCTTTAAAGTAGCTTTTAGGACTTTCTATAAAAAATAGGGTTTTATTTATTAAAAGGATTTAACCTTTAATTCCTTTTTCCCTCTTTAAGTTACTTAAATATATAAATTAATAACTTAAGAATATATTCCTCCTTACTAAGGCTAAGACTTTCCTTTATTATTTAAAGCTTTTAATACCTTAACCTTACCTATAACTAAGCTAACTATATAAGTTTATATAGAATCCTCCCCTAAATATAAGTTATTATCCTCCCTTAATACCTTTAAACCTAAATAATAACTCCTATAAACCCCTTTAACAACCTTCTTATCCTCTACCTTAGCTTAACTCTAATTTCCTTATTTATATACTTATTAACTAATTTAGCTAATAAAGGGATTTTTCTAAGAAGAACCCTAAGACTTTCTATAGATATCTCCCTAACTAGGCTTATTAAAACCTACTATATAATAATAACTCTAGTAGGATTTTAGATAACTAAATGTAATAAATCTTAAGAGAATTAATAAAAGTACATATAAAAGAGAATAAATACACTAGAAAGATATATAACTTTCTTATTCTAAAGGTAAATATCTTTAGGGATAGGTATATTTATAATAATATCTCTTTAGAAATATAGAATTATACTTTTATAATTATATTAATAGAGAATACTTTTATATACTATTTAGATAAGTTAGCTTATAAAAAACTCTTTTTTAATAAGCTTACTGCTTATATAAAGAATAACTTTAAAACTAAGAGTAACTAATACTTTTATAGAATTAAGTAGAATACTATAACACTTTAAAAGGTTATTATAATAACTCTAATAAAACTAAGCTATAATACTTAGATATTTTTATTAAAAACCTTAAGAAAATTTATTATAGTCTCTTTAACTCTTTTATAGTTAATATATAGCTTTATTAATAACTCTTTATTTTTATTAGTAATGTTTTTAAATGCTATAATACCCTTTATAGTTACTTACTAACCTATAAAGGGGTTATAAGTAACCTTAGGAAATGCTTTTATATTAAAGAGGCTATAGCCTCTATATAATAAATAATAGAAAGTAATACCCTTTCTATAAATAATAAAACACTATTTATAAATAAAAGGTATAGGAGAGCTATAGTAACTCTATAATCTAGAGCTCTAAATTATAAAAAACCTTTATATTCTTCCCTCTTTCTCTAAAAATACTTTATTTATAGTAAATAAAGGTATTAGTTTATAAACTACTTTTAATATAAGTAGTAAAAGGTAAAAAAAAAATAGTAGAAAAGTAGTAAGTATAAAAACCCTTTAATTAATAAGAAATTTATTACCTTTCTATAGGCCCTTAAAGGTTCTTTTAAGGAAAATAATAATAATAAAAGTTTTATAAATAATAATAATAATACTAAAAACTATATATAGAAATTTATAAATATATTCTTTATATTTAAAATATATAAGTAAAGGGCTAATCCTCTTTAAATTATATATACTTAGTTCTTTTTAACTACTTTAACCTTACTAACTAATAATAATATTAAT
>SRPW01000183.1:0-33405 GCA_018360225.1 Claviceps pusilla | reverse complement strand
TAATTATTATTAGTAATAAGACTAAAAGTAGTAAGAGTGCTAAATTTAAACTTTATAGAAATATTATTATATATAGCTTTATAAAAAGTAAAAGAGTTATAAAGAGTGCACTTACTTCTAAGCTATATAGAATAGTATAAGGTACTAATATAGCTTACACTATTAGCATAACCTTAAATACCCTTATAGAACGCCTTAAATTCCCCTAAATTCTAATAATAATCTATACTAACTCACTTTTACTATATAAGTGCCTTATAAAGCTAGGTATAACTAAAGAAAAACGCTTAATAATTAATATTATAGCTCTCTAGTAATTATATAAACGCTGCAAACTTATAGAAATTCGCTAGATTAATAGAAATAATAATATTGTAGATGCTATAATAAAGGCTTTACCTAATAAAGCATTAAAAACCTTTATTAACACTAATAAAGTTAATATTTAGATTAAAGAGTAGGTAAAGCATGTATAAGCTATATAAAGGTAATAATAATAACTATAACTAATAGGATCCCTTACTATAACTAATTATATCCTTCTATTTTCTTAATAGGATCCACTTAATAACACTTTCTTTAACTAAGATTTTTATTTATTTTTTTAGCTACTTTTTAAGCAATTCCTTTTATAAAAAAAGAGAATTCCTTAGTGTTAGAATTGCTCTTAATAGCAAAACCTTAGTGTAGGCAAAATGCTAGGTGCAGCGTGTGTGGGCGACTGGGTAAGTCCGCCATAACAATACACACGGTCTCATTAGCTACACTGCTAACCACACACGTGGCTATAACACTACCTTTTTCCTCACTTCACGAGCTTAGCTCTTAGCTTAAAAGAAAGATAATTGAAAACCACACTTTTTACGTTGTTTTTATTATGCATGCATTTTAGTATTTGTTTTCCCTTTATGCGTTATTCCCAACAATAATAATATTTAATAAATTATATTTAATATTTAACTTTATAGGTATGTGTAGCTAGTAAGAGTGATTTTAATAGTTTATATAGTTAGTAGCTATAAAGGGGTTTTTTACTTCCTTGTTATAGACTGGCCTAGAAGGCATCTGCATTCTAGCGTCGATAGTATTATTATTAACTATAAGGGCATTAAGAAGGAGTCCTAACGTAGACCTCCTGCCTTCTGCTAGATATAGACTTATAGGTAGGGCTAGCCTTAATAGCATATAACACTCCCCCTTTCTATCCCTATAATACCTTTAATAAGAATCTAAGTATCTAGCTTAAATTTATTATATAGCTCCCCCCTTATAGATATAATAATGTCCTACTAAGAGTGTGTATATATAACTAGTTAATAATAATATTATAAATAACCTTACTAATAACTAAGCCTAGTGTTCTATTATAGCTAAATAGAGAGCGTATATATATAACTTTATTAAAATAAATAATAAAGTAATTCTTTAAATTACTTACTTTAGTATTTTAAGTATAAAAAAGTATCTCCCTTTATTATCCCCTCCTCCTTTTATTTAATAACTTACTAGCTTCCTTAGCTTATTAGTTATATCTTTATAGCTATCCCTTTATACTTACTTCCTACTTATTAAGATTTTTTATTACCCCTTTACTTTATTTATTTAAGTCCTTATTATATTTTATATTTTATTACTTCTACTTCCTTAGCTACTTAACTCCTTAATATATCTTTAGGTTAGTTATATAGTATTTTATATATTCCTTTTTTACTAATTTAAAGCTTTTTACTAAAATAGCTATTATTACTATACTACCTTCTTTTCCTTCTTTACTTAAAGAAGGATACTATATAATTAAGTGCTATATAATAAAAGGTAACTTTAATAATAAATTATACACCCTTACTATGCTTATAACTCTAGAGATATAATGCCTTTTTTATCTTATATATATAGCTTATAATAGCCTTTTTAGCTATATACTAAAGCTAAAAGACTCCTATAAGCTATATTATCTTTACTATTATACCTATAAACATTACTTAAACCTTATAATATATAGTTTTATATTATACTATCTTACTTATAAAATAGTAAGTATTATTTAATTTAATAAAGTTATTATATAGCTATATATCCTTACCTATAATATACTTAATAGGAAAGGGTAATATATAACCTTAATGCCCTAGTTCTATACCTTTAAGCACTGCTTCCTTAATATATTAAATAATACTTATAGGCTTACTTATATTACTATAGCCTTAAGATTTACCCCCTTTATTACTTATAATACTCCTTACTATAAGTAAAATATAGGCACTTTAAACCTTATTATACCTAAGTAAAACTAAAGTAACCTTAATAGTGTTATCTTTTACTCCTTATATATTACTATAGTATAAAATACTTATAAATTATTTATTATTTAGTATACTCTTACTAACTATATAAATATATTAGCTATTTAAACTTTTTTTTACTAACTTTATTTTAATAATACTTTTAGCTTTAATAATAGTTTAAATAATAACTAAAAAGGAGGTAATAGAGGGGTATTTAATATAAGCTTTAAGACTTTTAAAGTATTTAGGCTATTAAGTTTATTTATATAAAAAGGAAGGAAAGAGGGCTTAATATATCTAAAGTTATATACTATTAACTTTTAAATAAAATATTCTTTATTACTTTATTAAACTATTATTATAAAGTATACTACCCTATTATACTTTAAACCTAATAAGAGTAGTAATGTTTACTATACTTTTAAAGGGCTTTTAAGTTAGCTATTTATATCTATACTATTTAACTAATATATTCTACTACTTACTATATTTTTATATATTTTTTATTATTAATATATCCTTTACTATATATTTTAATAACTTATCCCTAGAATTATTATATATTTTAATTAAACTAGTATAGTTATTTTATAAAAATCTAAAAGGGAAGTAGGTTATTTACTGCCTTTTTTACTAAGTTTATATAGAAAATAGGGTATATACTTTTTAGGATATTTAAGTAGACTATTAGTAGTATAAGAACCTTTAGTATATTATATTTTACTATTACTTAATTAAGTTTTTTACTTAGTTATTTAATATAAATATTTTATAGGCTAAGCTAAACCTAATCCCTAATATAATACTTCTTAGCTAAGTATTATAAGTAGTTTATAGCCTTTTATTAGTATTATTAAGTAAAGTTAATTATAGCTTAAGTAAGTTAAGTGCTTTTCTAAATATATTCTAAAAACTATACTACCTACCCCTTAGGAGATATTTAAGTTTTAGCTAAAGGTAGTGCACACTAGACTAAGTTTATATTATACCTATATAAGGCTAAATTAGCACTTACCCCTATTATAGTAAAGGTATAGTTATTTAACACTAGTTAGTAAGCCATTATATATCTTAGTTAGTTTATCTAGAAAAATATAACTATAACTCTAAGGACTACCTATACCTTTTAATTTATATATTTTATACTATTATTTATTTAAGGGTAATAAAAAGTAAAAAAAAAATATTAAGTATTAGTTAAGATATATAAAAAGGACTAAAAAGTGCTAATTTAATTTAAGCTATAGTTAGAAATAATACTATATAGGAACCTATAAAAGCACTATTAGTAATATAGAAACTAGTTTATATATATCTTAGTGTTTATACTTTATATTAGCTTTAACTATATATACTTAAATAGGTAATTTATAATTACTATAAAGTAGTATAGAGAGTCTTTATTAGCTATAGGTTATTTAGTTATAAAATTTATAGAGATTTAGGACTAATAATAGTTAGGGGCTAGAATAAGGTATAGAAGGCCTTATTTTAGCCTTTAACTTTTCTACCTAGTATAGTAATAATAGTTATATATATAATATATAATATCTATAGATATACCCTTTTAATAGTAGTTATAGTAAAGAGCTTAGAATATAGTATTCTTTCTAAAGTGTTTTAATATAGGGGAGTTATAAACTTACTAAATTAGCGTTATAGTAAGTAGCTTATACTTAAGTACCTATAAATAGCCTTAGAATAGTAATACACTATATATATTAAGGGTATAGTTACTAATTTATTATTATATCTTAGCCTTTAAAGGGAAGTAGTATATTCCCTAATATAGTATAGTAATCTTAATAATATATAATTTATCTACCTATATAGCTTAGTCCTAAAGCTTTTAAAGGTATATATTAATAAAGTAGGTATTACTTTAAAAAAGCTTTAAAAAAGGGCTTAATAAGGAATTATTTTAACACTCTTTACTATTTAATTATATTTCTATTAAAGTAAATAAATAAGCTATAGTAATAGGCTATAGTAGTTACTATAGCTACCCTAGGGATAAGAACTTATTCTATTTATAGCGTAAAAGGGCATTAAATTACCTTACTTAGAAACTAAGTTAATAGTAAAGGTAATAATAAAAAAGAGAGAGAAACTTTACCTATTAAGCCTACTTTTTAAATATTTTATATAAGCTAGTAAAATACTTAAGGTTCTTATAGTTTATAAAAATAGTAAAAGGCTTAGCTATATTATATAGTTCTACTAACTATATCTTTAAATAAGAGATAATACTTAGTAGCTCCTTATTATAAATAGTATAGTTCTACTTTACTAGTAATAAATATATAGAATAATATATAATGGGGTATAAAACCCTAGCTAAATTATATTAAGAGAGGTAGCTGCCTAATGCCTCCTTAAAAGTATTAAACTTTAATACTATATCCTTATTAAGGTTCTATTATATTAAGATAGAATATAAAATAAAAGCATCCTTAAGGCATTAAAATACTACCTTATATTTATTAAACTAAATAAAAGAGACTCCTTTTTTTATAAGTATAAAGAAAGGGCTTATTAAATTTATAAAGTTTAGTATAAATTCTTAATAAAAGTTTATAAAGCCTAAGAAACTATATACTTTATATACCTAAGTAAGAGGCTTTTAGTCTATAATAGCCTTTACCTTAGCTAGGTTTAGATATACTACCTAGCCTATATATATAATAAACTCTAAGTACTTAACTTCCTATATATAAAAGGTATACTTCTTTATATTAAAATATAAGCCTACCTATTAGAGCTATAAAAGAATCTTTTAGGTTAGCTTTATATATTCCTTATAGAAACCCCTTAAGTAAATAAGGATATTATTAAAGTAGGCTATAGTGTATATACTAAGTATATTACTAAGTGCGCTATTAATATAATACTAAAAGCTAGCTAGTGCACTAATAAAACTAAAGGGGTATATAAGCTACTTAAAGAGCCTAAACTAAGTATAAAAAGCTATAAAGTATTTATTACCCTTTACTATTTATAAATAATAAAAAGCTAAGTAAATATTAAGCTTTATAAACTACTTAGCTTTAGCTAAGGATTATAGTGTCTTTTTAATTAAAAGTAGTAAGTAGTAATTCTAATTTATAATAGTATTTAGGGTATAGTAGTTTATATAAAAATACTAACCTCTTTCTACCTTTTTTACTAATAGAACTAAAGCTATTACTAATAAGGAAGAGGTATATATTTAACCTTTATTTATTAGGTTTATTATTTACTTTTAGATTTTAAAAAGCTAATTATAGAGTATATTATATAAGAGAGCTTAAGGAAAGGGTAGTATAAGCCTATTTTTATTTTTATAAAGATAAATATAATAATTTATATAGCCTTTATAAAGGGATAAAGCATTTACTTTCTCCTTATAAAATAGGTCTTTAAAATTATATAACTTAGTAGGGAGCTAGGCTTATATATTCTTTTAGTCTAGGGCTAGGGGCTTTAATAAAAATACTAAAGCTTAATTTATTTCTTATAAGCTAGTAGTAATAAGGCAAATTAAAGTATTTAATTTAGTAGCTCTTTTAGTAAGACTAATATAGACTAACCTTAAAATTATAAGTATAGGTGTTTTAATATAGCGTGCTTTAGATATATATATTATAAGGCCTAGCTACAAACTAATAACTAGTAAGCGCTAGTCTATATATAGTGTAATGTAATTATAAGTAAGCTAAGGTGCCTTTAAAATATAGTTATAAAAGAGGCCTAGGATAATATAGGCTACTATTAGAAATATTTAACTATTTAAGTTAGCTTTAAAATAAACTAAATAGGTAATATAAAGGCATATACTAAAGTTACTATAGTAAAATAGTATAGTGTAAGTAGTTATAGTAAGGATATATAAGTAATAAAGTTAGAATCTCTAAAGGCTAAGTACTTAGGCTATCTTTTTACTTATAGTAATAAAAGTATTATATTTATTATTTATTTAAGCATTAATAAACTTAATTTTATTATAAAGAAGTAGGAGAAGGAATAGTGCCTTCTTTATTAATTATTCTATCTCTCTATAAACCTTTAATCTATATCTTAAGTGTAAACACTTTATATTTTATATACTATAATATCTCCCTTTACTAAAACTTAAGTAGTAAGCTTATTTTTTTTTACTTTAAAATCCCTTTTAGGTATAGTTAACTCTTTAGTAAAGGTATAAAGTATATAAATAAAGGTAGCTAAGCCTACTATATAAAGTAAGTAAGTAGGTAGCTAAAGGTATTCTATAATTTAATAACCCTCCTTATTATAGTATAAATATTAGCCTACCTTTTATTAGTGCTAAACTACCTTCTTTAATACCTAAGTAATATATATAGTATTTAATATAGTGCTAGTGCCTATATATTAGCCTTAAGGCCCTAAAAAATAAGTAGTATTAATGCCTATTATAGCTATATTACTATTAAGGTTATAGCTTAGGCATTATTATTACTAGGCCTTAACCTATTCCTTAATTTAATATAAGTTAATATTTAATATAATATTATAGTACTATATAACTATTACTAAGTAGTTTAAGTAGGGGATATTATAGCCTATATAGTAGTCCCTTATTTACTTATTAAAACCTATATAGAGCTTTATAAGCTTTACTATATTTACTTATATACTATTACTTATAAGGTAAAGCTTTTATTTAAAGTAAATAAAGAAGTCTATAAACTATTTATTTAGGTATTATTTTATTTAATTAAGCTTTAAGATAGTGTATTTTTTTTAATATAGGTTTATAAATATTATATTAAGGTATTTAAAGAAATAGCTAGAAGTATACTAGTACTTACTACCTAGTTTAAAGAATAATATAATATATATCTAAATCTTAGGTAATAAGTTTTAGTAAATAAGGAACTATTTATTATAATTAGTATTAATAAAATTAGAGTTAGCTTTTAGCTTATATACTATAAGGCTTTACTAAGCTTAAAAGAAGTCTTTATTATTATTATAGGGATTCCTTATAAGGAGTGGTTTATAATAAGATTATACTTAATTAGAATTTATTAAGTTTTCCTTAAAGGTAACTTAATTTACTATAGCTACTTAATAGTATAATTCCTTAAGCTAAGCTACTATTATAAAAATAGTTTTATAAAGGTAGTGTAGATTCTATATATTATCTAATTAGGTAAACTATTTATAACAATAAGAGTTTATTATATTACTTATATAAATATAGTTATTATAAATTATATAGTAATAGTTAATAATTATTATAAACTAGCTTAGAAGGTTTTTATATTCTAGTGTTAATAGTATTATTATTAACTATAAGGGTATTAAGAAGGAGTCCTAATGTAGACCTCCTGCCTTCTACTAAATATAGACTTTATAGGTAGGGCTAGCCCTAATAGCACACGACACTCCCCCTCTCCGTCCCCGTAATACCTCCGATAAGGATCCGAGCATCTAGCTCGAATACATCACATTCCTTCCCTTATATATCTACTAACCTTATTAGTAAATCCTAGTTACTAGCTAGGCTTTATAAGCTACTTTTTCTTTTCTAAAAAATTTATTTATATAAGAAAATAAAGAAATAGACTTATAGCTATATAAATTAGCTACTAATATGCTTATAACTAGTTAACTTAGTAAAAATTAATATATAACACTAAAAAACTAATTTTTAAATATTTATATAGAAAGAAAGCCTAGAATTTAGTAATAAAGAATCTAGTTCTTAGCCTTTTTATAGATTCCTTTTTATTAAGAAAAATAGTAAAAATATATATTATAGAGTAGCCACTTTCCCTAACTAAGTAGTTATTAGCTAGCTTAGTTATATTCTTTAATTTATTTCTCTATATCTTTACTAATTGCCTTATAAATCTAACCTAGACTAGGCCTACCTTATAGCTATTAGTCTAACTATATAGCTATTAGAATAGGTAAAAAAGGTTAAAAAATAAGGATTTATAGGGACCTTATAGCTACGAGCCCATACACGTAACCTTTAGTTAGAATTCCGTAGTTATGCTGCCCGTGCATACGCACGCTTGCTAGCTTGCACTAGCTTGCAAAAGCCCCCTATAAAGTGCTTCTATTAGCGCTATAATTATAGCACTAATAGTGAGGAATCCCCTGTAAATAACCATGTTATTTTCAAAAAAATTATAGCAGTTTAATTCTACTAATTAGAGATAAATTTAGTAGAGTTTTATATAAAGCTTATAGTAAAGGTATATAAAGAGCTAAAAATTAGTAGATTCCCTATTAGCTTTAATATAGAAAAAGATCTTAGCTATAAACTTATATAGTAATATCTTAAGTAATATATTATCTCTAGTAAATTTAGCTTAATTAAGCTATACTATAGTATTCTAAATCTTAATACTAAATTCCTTTTTAACTATAGTAAATATTAACTTAAGGTTATAAAAAATTATAGCTCTCTTTATATTATTAAGATGCTAATAGTACTATATATAAGTAGTGCTATAAAAGAGATACTATACTTAGTGTTTAATTTACTTTTAGTAGTTAAGATTAGTATAGCTATAGAGTTCCTAACTACCTAAATCTAAAGGTTTATATTTATAAAGATAATAGATTAACCCTTATATTTAATAGCTTTACTATTAATATTATCTAAATTTATTTCAAGGTTAAAATACCTAATATTACTAAGCTTTTATAAAAGTTCTACTGAATAGTTTATTATTACTAAGGCTTATATAGTAGGATTCTTATAGGGGTCCTTATTCTTAGGCTACTTCTATAGATATAAATAATAGTTTTTAAGTATATATAGCATACCTAAAGGGTAGCTTATTATAAAGTAAAGGGTTATATAAAGTTTTATAATACTCCCTATTAACTAGTTACCCTTTAAGCTAATAGGTTTTAGTTTAAAGGGCATTAAGAGTTACTATATACGCTAGCTATAATTATATACTTATTATTCTAAAGAATACTATAAGATACTATATATTTAAAGTTAGAACCTACTTTAAGGTAATTAAAGGGTATTAGGCTAGTTTTATAATTTACTAATAGGATTTAGCTAGTTTAAAGGTATTTAAAGTAGTAGTTATATAAGTTACTACTTTATTAATTTTCTTTATACTATTATAGTAGATCTTATTAAGGATAGCCTCTTACTAGTTAAATATATAAGTAAAAAATTACTAAAATTTATTATATATATTAGGCTTATATTATTACCCTTAAGTTTCTATTACTTATAAAGAGAGTATATATTTTACCTAACTATTAAGAGAGTAAGAGATTATCTTATTTTAATTAATTTCTATAGAATTTAATAGTGCTTCTAAAAAAGGATTTAGTGTAGTAAAAGTTATATAAAAGTAAATTCTTATTTCTAGGATAGTTTCCTAATAAAAGCTAGTACTAATATAGTCCTTTTTTTATAAAGAAGAGTTATTTTCTTTAGTATAAGCTAAAATATTTAGAGTCTTTATTAGTCCCTTAATTTCTATACTTACTTAGTATTTTATTAACTTATCCTAGGAAATATTATATATGCCTATATTAATAGTGTTTTTTATATATTTTAGACTATTTTTTAATATAGTAGTTTTATTCTTTAGTACTAAGTTTGCTTATTTAACGAGGTATTTTAGCTTAGCTTTATAAATAATACCTTTTACTATTTTCTACTTAGTATTAACTATAATAAAGTCTAGAGGCTCTAGTAAACAGGTCTTTTAATAGCTAAGGGCTTCAGGTAATCTAAAGGTTACTATTAATATATTAATATTTAGTAAGAGTTTAAAGGTTTTTAATTTCTTTTTATAATAAAAGCAGTCTCTTTCTATTCTTAAAGTTAGAGAAGTCTTAGTAAAAAGCTTAAAAACAGTAGATTTACTATAGTTAGTTTTTTATAATTAAACTAGTAATTAAAAAACTTAGGCTAATAGGTAGACTTCGCTAGCTTTCTTCTATTATTAATATAAGGTGCTTTTATATAGCAAATAGGTATATAAAAGAAACAGCAATTACTACTACTTATTATATGCTATATATTATATATAATTAAAGGTACTTACATAATAGGTATAGTATATTATAAAGTTATAAAGAGAAGGAACACTTAAGTTATAGGTAGGTGGTTAAGTGTATATATAGTTAAAGTTATTCTTCTTTAGCTAGATGTGGCGGAACCCTCCTTTTGTAATGTGGGTTCCGCCTCTAGGAACGGACCGTAACACTTATAGATATCTATAATGTTATAAAGGCTAAGACCCTAGGGATAGTTAATGCTAGAATTAAGAAGGCTACTAAGTCTATACCTATAGTAAGGACTATTAAGGATATAGAATCCCACCTTATTATATTAGAGAAACATAAATTAACTATAGCTGCCTTAATTTCTACTATTAAAACCTTTATCAAATTACTTTAAGCTAAAGTAAAAGCTATTAAGGCTAAGGTATGAACTGTTAAGGTTATAGGCACCCTTAGGTTATCCACTATAATATATTCTAATAAGCGCAATAAAGACAACACCCTAACTCCCTAGTTAAGGTTTTCTATATATAGTAAGCGCTAAAAAACTACTATAAGTAACTTAAAAACGATACTATAAAAAAGGGATTCTAGTAATCTCTTTAGTAGTATACTTTAGTATTCTTACTATTTCCTACACTGCTATTTTAGCAGTGTCTTACTATAAGAATTCTAATAGTTATATAAGTATAAGTAATTTTAAATATTCTATATTACTTATCTACCTTAAGAGGATAAAGTTAATAGAAAATACAATGGTTTAGCAAGATTGCTTTAATTTTTATAATACCTACTACTAGAAATATAAAATCCCTATAGAATTCTACCTATATTTAGATTATATTAAGGGTAAATAAGGTATATAAGTATTCTTAACTTTAAGCTATAAAAACTATATCTTAATCTATATAGGAAACCCTACTAATACTAGCACCTACTTTAAGTTGTAAAATATTATAATATTTTAAGGTCTTTATTTGCTTAGCTAGGGCTATAGCCTAGCTACTAGGCATACTACTAAGCATAAGAAACTTACCTTACTATAACCCTTTTACAAACCCTTTTAATTAATAATATTATTACCTTCTTATTATAGGTTACTCCTACCTTTTTCTTTATTGCTATTATTAGCTTTCTTTATATTTTACTATACTCTCTATTATCCCTTTTATAACTACCTTTTTATATAAAACTATTATTTCCCCTATATAGCTATATAGAGTTTCCTTAGTCCTAATACTCAAACTAAAATAACTAGCTATACTATACTAACTCTACCTTAAAAGACTATAGTAACTAAAGGAGAAATTAAAAGGGATTATAAGAATACCTTTTAATTCCTTACTAAACTAAATAACTTATATTTTAAAGCTTACTATAGCGTTAATACTATAGGTAGTATACTTTAAATAAGAAAACTCTTTATCTTTAAGCAATACTATATTATAACTACTTAAGACCTTATGAAGGGCAGTTTCTATAGAACCTTTCTACTTTATAAGCTTAAAAAGCTATATTATCTTCTATTAGCTAGTAGCTAGCTAGAATTAAATATACCCTTGATTTAATATATAGTAAAACTTAGTATAAAAGCTTATATTTAGCTTCTATTAACTATGATATTTTATATTAATCAAACTTTTATTAAGTAAAACCTTTAAACCTATACTAAGAGTAGTATTGAAAATATATTAAATATGAAAAACAAGATTACCCTCCTAGGTAGCTATAGGGCCTAATACCTTATTAATTTCTTTATTTATCTTACTAAAACCTACTATAGTTTTAATGCCTTATTTAAGGCTTTTACTTACTTTAAAAGGGTAGGAGACTATAGTAATATCTTTTTAAAATATTACTTATTCTAAAGTAATATATACTATAAGGCTCTTTATAAAAGTATTAAAAGTACCTATACTCTTACTACCTATATTAATATACTAACTAATAAAATAGGGGATAAAATCTATACTTATAAAACTTAGAAAGGGTAGTATAGTATAGCTTTTAATAAAATAAAGTAGGATCTTAACTTAGGTATAATATAGCTCTATAGTAATAGGGGCTTAACTATATTCTAAAGGGTAGCTAAAGCTATAGTAATAGATTTTAATATTTACACACTAAATATAATCTTTAACTACTATAAATAGGTAGTCTTTAAAAGAATCCTTACTATCCCTCTAGTCTAATATAAGCTAGTAAAGAATATTTACTTTATAATAAAGCACTAGAACTAATATATAAATCTTAATAACCCTAACTATAATAAAGATATTAATAAAGAGTCTAAGGACTCTAAAGCACCTAGTATAGTTCCCAATAAAACTAATAATAAAGAGAGGGATTCTACTAAAGGTAATATATTTACTAAAAATACTAATACATAGAATAATATATTTATTAATAATAAGAAATAAAACTTTAAGGTACTTAGTATGCTTTTTAATACACTTAGTAATATAAAGAAGGATTCCTCTAAGGATAATAGGTCTACTAATAATAATAATAAATAATAAGGCTAGGTAATATATAAATATGTAGCATACTATAGCTTAAAGGTTAATTATTTTTAGGGTCTTTCTATAAATATTTCTTTATAGTATATATATTAGTTTACTTATTTTTTACATTACCCCTTATTTATATATATAGCTTTTATAGGTTAGTCTATAACCTAGTTATATTTAAACTCCTATAATATTATTTCCTTCCTTTCTAATTTCTTAGCTTTATATATAAATTATTACAAACTTATTTTCTTTTTTTTCTTATTTATTTAGCTTAGAATAAGCTATTTTTTTTCTATAAAGGGGGGACCTATTATAGTTTATATATAATAGTAAAACCTACTATATATAGAAGGGTTCTATCCCTTCTTTCTCTAGTAAGAGATAACTTAAACTATATATATACTTAATTACCTACCCATAACTTAAGTGTTCCTTCTCTTTATAACTTTATAACATACCGCATCTGTTATATAAGTACCCCTAATTTACGTGTAACGTCTAGCACGTAACAAATACAATACATGATCTATTATATTGTAATGCTCTAAGAGTAATAGATTTACCATAGCTAGTTCTTTATAATGAAGCTAATAATTAAAAAATTTAAAGTTTATAGGTAAAAATTAATAATTTTCTCTAATAAATAAAATAAAGGTTATAGTTCTTATTATTAACTCTTATATAGTAAATAGGTACATAAAATAAATAGTAATTATTACTACTTCTTATCTACTTACTATTATATACAAATAAAGGGTTTTTATATAATAAATATAGTATATTATAAAGTTTCAAAATAAATGAACCCTTAAGTTATAGTTAAGTAATTAAGTATATATATTGTATAGGTTATTTTATTATAAGAAAAAAGGAACGGAACCCTTCTTTATATAGTGGGTTCTGTTTGCGTATACGGACTGTAAAGGTTTTAATAAGAGAATATTTATAGTTAGAAATAATAATAAAATACTTTTATAGACTATTTTTAACGTAATAATTCATGTATAATGTTTACAGATAGTTATTATTTAAATAAACCTAAGAATTTTCTTTTATTAATCAACATTTCTTTCACTACAGTCTCCTATTACCTTATGACTGAATGTTACATTTTAAAATACTTCTAAACAATTTAATATTATATAATATGTAAGTTGCATAATATAATATAAGCCTTTTCATTACTAGTCTTTCATAAACTATTATAGCTACTAGAGGTTTATGCAAATGAGATATTAATCAAATAGTTTATATACTCCTAGCTTTGATTGCTGATAGTGTAACTGAGTTAAGAGCTCTAATACTACAAGAGCAGCACTCGAATGTCGGCTGACGTTCTTGGAAATATCAACTGTAAGGTCTCTTTTGCGTCATCACAATGATGCTCCCCTTTCTGAATTTCGCATTCCCACGTTTCAAAATCTTTGCAGAACATCTCGGCCGCCTCCGCAGTTATACTACGAGCTAAGGTGGCGTCTTGTATATCTCTTATTCTGTCATTGGCGTCCATCACTGCGGATGGGAGAAACTTGTCAAGTCTCTGACTGGCCGCGCTGATGTCATGTTTGCTGGCATCTGATTTTATCGTAGTTATGCCGTCAATCCTCTCAAACAGTGCTGGCTCAAGACCAGACTCCCGGCGAAAGAACTCATACTGACTCTCGACAACCTTTCCGGCCTCAATTTTGACTCTTTGTCGAAGTTGCTCAGCCCGTCGTTGTGTAAAACTGTATGTACCAAGATATTTTTCGGCCACAATAGTGGCGTTAATGGTGAAGATTGAGCCCTTCAGAGGTGTCAACATTCCAGCCATGTTTTCACACGCGGAAAAAAATGGCTCGAAAGCGGTAGACAACACAGTCTCAAATTCCAAGTGTCTATTGTCATGTGTTGATAGAGACGAGTCATACGTTTGTATGATGATTCTGAGCTGCTCTAGGGCGTTCATAAAAAACTCGGGGGGAGTAAGATCTACGGGAAGATTCTGTGATTCGCTTTGGATAGAAGCAATATCATCCCCAATCAATGCCCGAAATTGTCTTAAAACTTCCTCTTCGAGGCCTTGCACACAGCGTGGCATATGCGATGATGCGCCAAGTAGTTTATCAAAGATAGATCGGTAGAATCTCAAGAGAGTTGCTAGTTTGTAAGCCGGAACAACTTCTTCATTGGTCTGGATAATTTGTTCGACGCGCTGATGAAGTTGTCTTGCGGCACCAATCAGGTTCTTATCGACAAGGTCACCAAGGGCCTTGAACGCGTCGAACTCGCTTTCGGGACTTCTGTCATCTGCTACAAGACGCCAAACCTCGGTCTCGTTGGCAGAATTGACCGCTTCGACAATTCCCTCGCTTTCTGAGACAAAGAGAACTTCCAGAGCCTCGCGCTCGCTGACCACTGCTGCATGCACCCAAGCTAACATATCTCCAGCATAGCGCATTGTGTCGTGTGCTGTGAGGTCAATCGGCTTAATGCTATCATCAACTGCACCGGAAGACGATGTTCCCGTCAAAGCAACGTGAAAGGATTCCGACAGAACACGTTCTCTTACTTCGGAGAAATAAGCAATACAAGCTTGAAATAGGGAGGGTCGTTCTGCCAGAAGTCGTAGAGCGCGCCGAATGAACGAGCTCATATGGGGATTCTCGGGATTGAATATTTTGAGCTCCCGCTGTAACCATTTATACAGCTTTTGGAACCCAAGATTGAGATTCTTGGATGCTTGATCCATCAGGTCAAGACCGAAGGCCTGCTTCTCGAGACCGAGTAGAATCTCACAATCGTGATTTATTCTCTTCGCTTTGTATAGCGCCGTAAAGAATCGATGGTCAAGCGGCTCAGCGGTCGATGTCAAAGCCAAGAGTTCGGCCTCAGTCATAATAAATCGGTCTATGAACGTCATTAGGACGCTCTGCTTCTTACGCACGAACTGTCGCTTCTTCAACAGGGCAACGGCGTCCCGCAGGATCAATGACGTTCCGCTTTGAGCTATTTCAGTCTGTGATTTCATGTCTCCATATTCTAGGTTTAATGTGTCAAGAACAGCCTTGACGTGAAACAGTTGCTAGGCCTAGCGTTAATTTTATTAGATGTCAAGTGCCAACAGGGTGGAAAACATACCTCTGCGACCCGGCCAAATTGATCAATAACTAAGCCGTTGCTGTTCATCACGTCCCTTTGAAGGCTGAGACGAATCTGACGTCTATTTTTTGCATCGTTTGACAAATTACGCTGGTCAAACAGTGAGAGGGTTTCACGAAATTCGGAGTCAGAAAATGGCATTGAAAGCACTGATACCAGTTTGGATGGCAAAGAATTCAGGTTCTTATATGGTACTGATGAGTTGTTTTCGCCATCTTCCGGACGCTCAACATCGAGTCTCTCCATTGTTCGGAGTGGCTTAATCTGAGTGACTGTCAGGGAGGTAGTCTCTGTATTTCAGGACATCCATCTCATTAGAAGTGACAGCAGGCAATTTAGACTACAAGTAAATAGCTATCGGTGCCAGGTGCCGCCAAGGTGGGGCTGTCCACTGAGTAGGGCAGTTAGCATTGTATTTCGGTATTTCTAATAAGTATATTACATTAAATGGTTTCCATAAACGATCAAAGTTATATATAAATAAAATAAAATGTCATGGCTAGTTAATAAAATACTAAGTATAGTAAAGACTAAGATATAGAAGATACACTATAAAATAGCTATAGGTGTTACGGTCTGCACACAACAGCGGAACCCACCGCATATAGGAGGGTTCCGCCCCCTTTCTTCTAGTAATAAATAACTTCAACTATATATACACTCAACCACCTACCTGTGACTTAAGTATTCCCTCTCTTTATAACTTTATAATATGCTATACCTATTATATAAATACCCCTAACTTATATATAATATCTAGTATATAATAAGTAGTAGTAATTACTGTTTCTTTTATATATCTATTTACTATATAAGAGCTAATAATAAAAACTATAAACCTTATATAAATAATAGAAGAAAACTAGTAAAGTCTACCTATTAGCCTAAATTCTTTAATTACTAGCTCTATTATAAAAAACTAACTATAGTAAATCCACTATTTTTAGGCTTTCTACTAAGACTTCCCTAACCTTAAGAATAGAAAGAGACTACTTTTATTATAAGAAAACATTAAGAACCTTTAAACTCTTACTAAATATTAATATATTAATAGCAACCTTTAGATTTACCTAAAGCCCCTAGCTATTAAAAAACCTATTTATTAAAACCCTATAGATTTTACTATAGTTAACGCTAAGTAGAAAACAGTAAAAGGTATTATCTATAGAGCTAGGCTAAAACACCTTTTTAAATAAGTAAATCTAGCACTAAAGAATAATACTATTACGCTAAAGAATAGCCTAAAACGTAGGGAAAATATTAATATTATAGGTATATATAGCATTCTAAAAAATAAATTAATAGGAGACTTAGTAAGCATAGGAATTAGGGGACCTTTAGAGACTCTAAATATTTTATTTTATACTAAGGAAAACAATGCCTTCTTATAGAAAAGGAACTATATTAGCGCTAGCTCCTACTAGGAAACTATTCTAGAAATAAGAATTCACTCTTATGCAATTTTTAGCACACTAAATCCTCTTTTAAAAGCACTATTAAATTCTATAGGAATTAACTAAAATAAAATAATCTCTTACTCCCTTAATAGTTAGGTAAAATATATATCCTCTCTATAGGCAATAGAAACTTAAGGGCAATAGTATAAGCCTAATATATATAATAAATTTTAGTAATTTTTTACTAATATATATAACTAATAAAAGGCTACCCTTAATAAGATCTACTATAGTAGTATAAAGGAAATTAGTAAAGTAGTAACTTACTTAACCACTACCCTAGAAGCCTTTAGACTAGCTAAATCTTACTAGTAAACTATAGAACTAGCCTAATACCCTCTATTTACCTTAGGGTAAGCTCTAACCTTAAATATATAGCGTCTTATAGCATTCTTTAAAATAATAGGCATATAAGTATAACTAGCTTATATAATAACTCTTAATGCTTACTATACTAAAACCTCTTAGCTTAAGGGATACCTAATAAATAAGGAATTTTATAAGGCTTTATATAACCCCCTACTCTATAATAAGCTATACCTAAGGAATGCTATATATACTTAGAAACTATTATTTATACCTATAGAATAGCAACCTAAAGATAAGGACCCTTATAAGAATCCTACTATTTAAGCCCCTTTAACTATAGACTATTTAATAGAACCCTTATAGAAGCTTAGCAATATTAAGTATCTTAACCTTAAGATAAATCTAAATAATATTAATAGTAAGGCTATTAAGCATAAGGGCAAATCCACTATTTTTATAAATATAAACCTTTAGATTTAAGCAGTTAGGGACTACTATAGTTATACTAGTTTTAGCTACTAGAAATAAATTAAATACTAAGTATAGTACCTCTTCTATAGCACTACCTATATATAGTACTATTAATATCTTAATAATATAAAAAGGGCTATAATTTTCTATAACCTTAAGTTAGTATTTACTATAGTTAAAAAAGAATTTAGTATTAAGATTTAAAATACTATAGTATAGCTTAATTAAGCTAAATTCACTAAGAATAATATATTATCTAAGACATTACTATATAAGTTTACTACTAAGATTTTCTTTTATACTAAAGCTAATAGGGAATCCACTAATCTTTAGCTCTTTATACGCCTTTACTATAAACTCTACATAGAACTTTACTAAATCTATCCCTAATTAGTAGAATTAAACTACTATAATATATATATTAATTTAGTAAAGGGTAAAAGATAGAACTTAAAAGACTTTATTTTAGGTAATAAAACCTACTATAAGGCTAAGAAAAATAAGATCTAGTCTTTTACTTACTTCTTTATAAAGAACTTAGACTCTATAGCTAAGGATCCCCCTTACTATAGTATTAATGCTTACTAAAATAAACCCCCCTAGTATAATAGCTATTATAAAAGTAGCTATAGTCTACCTTAATATTAATAAAGTAGTTGCTACTAATACTTATAAAGCTATAAAAGGTATTATAGATCTAGTAATAGATATAAACGCAGAAACCACTAACTATAAGGCTAATTATACCCTTTTTAACCTAACTATAGTTATTTCTATAAAGGTTATAAAGGGGCCCTATAATAGTTCTCTAAGGATTCTAATAAAGGCACACTAATGGCTACCTCCTACACTAGGGAGTTAGACGCCCCTAAGCAATATAAGGAAGCTAAAACCTATTACTATAACTCCTTTAGGCGCCTTTAATATAACTATAAAGGCTATAAACACTAATTCTATAAGAAGTAGGTATCTAAAAATAGTAGTAATACAAACTATATAGTTATAGTAGATAACTTAAATATAGAAGCTAAAGAGTCCTACTTAGTATTATTAGGATACTATATAGTTAAGGAGGGAGTTATTAAAAGTAACTTTAATAAGAATAAATCTAACTTTATAGACACTTTCTATGCTAAGGAATCTATATCTTCCCTTATTATACACTATAAAAAAATTATAGCATTTAAAGGACTTACTAATAGTTAGGTTATTAAAGCTATAGTATAGCTATATTAGTTAAAAATTATTAGAAAAAGGAAGGTAACTACCTATCTTAAGGTAAACCTTTGCTTTAATAACTAAGGGTAAGACTATAAGATCTACCTTAATATAGAAACTTTATTACTACTAGTTAATAAAGAGTAACTTTAATAGAATAGTTATAATATTTAATAGGGAACCTAAAAGCCTAAACCTATAAATAGTATAAATTCCTCCTTCTATATTACTAAAACTACTACCTTTAACTTCTATATTAAGGGTAAAGCTAAAGGAAAGTTAGTATTTAGTTACTTTACTATAACTACTAATATAATAGAGAAACTTACATTAAAATTATTAATTAGCATAGATTTTATACATAATTATAGTATAAAAATCAATTTTATTAACCCTAGGGTTGTTTTTTAATCTATATATAACATAACTATACCTAGCTACATTTTCCGCCCTGCTAATATAGTCCTAACTAGGAGGGTTATTATAATACACTATATTACTATACTACTATATAGTTTAGAATTAGTGCTAGTTTTCTAAAAGGATTATATAGTATATAAGGCTACTAGTGTATATTATTTTATCTTAAAGAACTACTAGATTTTTAATAGTATTATAGATTATAGGTAGGTAAAATACTTACTAATTTATAACTTTATAGACCTTCTAATTTATATTAAGCCTAACTAAAGGCTAGGGAACCTTTAAGGCCTAGATATAGTAAACTTCTACTTTGCTATAGATAATATTAAGACCTTTACTACCTTTTATAGTTATAATATTAATATTCTATAGGGCTATAAAGAGCTAGTAGCACTAAAGAATATCTTTTCTCCTAAGGTAGAGGGAGATAATAAAGGCACTGCTAATAACCTTAACCCTAAAGTAGTTAATAGCAGCATTCCTTTGTATAGCATTATATATCTAAATAACATCCTATTTATTATAAATAAATTTAGTATTAAAATTATAAATCTTAACCTAATAGCTATAGAAAAACTTATTAAACTTACTAATAAATATAATATTTACTATAACTAAGGGGTAGTGCTAATGCTTAAGAAGAAGTAAATATATATTAACTTTATTAATAGTTAGTAAAATTAGTTAAAACCCTTATAGGTATACTATTTAAGTAGAAAAGATTTTAAGAAATTCTATAAAATCTTTAATAAAAAGTATAAAGCTAGTAAGGTATTTTACCTTAGGGTAAAAGAAAAGGCACTATACTTATACCCTAGCTTTCTTATCTAGTATAACACTAAGAAAGAATGCAAAGGAAGGGTAGTAATTAATATAAAGCCTATAAATAGTATTACTATTCTAAATATATACCCTTTACTTAACTAAGGGAATATTATAGAGAATGCATATAAAAAGTATTAAATATCCCTTCTTAATGCCTTTAGTTTCTTTAACTAACTCCTAGTATAGTGTAAATACTATAATAAAATAGCTATTATCTCTAAAAAAGGAATTAAAGTATTCTATATTATAATATAAGGATATAAGAATTCCCTAGTATATACTTAGCGCTTTATAGACAAGTAATTCTATAAATACTATACTTTTATATAAATATATATTAATAATATTATAATTTTCTCTAATACCCTTAAAGAGCACCTAGCCTACCTTAAGATTATATTTAAAATCCTTAAAAAGTACTACCTATATATTATAGCTAAGAAGTTATTTATTAGCTATCTATTAATTTAACTCTTAGGTTTTATTATAAATACAGAGGGTATTACTAACACTAGTAACTATATTAAAGCATTTAAAAACCTCTAAATACCTACTATGCTCTTAAGCCTTAAAACCTTTATAGGGATAGCTAGATTCCTTTATATAAGGGTTCCCTAGTTTAACCTATATATTAAACCCCTATAGAATAAAAAGACTAGAATACTTTAGAATCTTTATAAGAAAAATAAGCTCTTTATTAAGTTATTTAAGTAAGTATAAAAATACATAGCTTAGTAGGTAAGTTTTATACCCTTTAAGTAGAAAATTATATCCTTTAAAGTAATTTAGGAACTTCTATATACTAAGATTTTACTTTAGCACTATAACTCTAAAAGGCCTCTTTTCTTTAAGGTTAATATATATAAGGAGGGTTTTAGCCTATATACTTTTTAATTAGTAGTTAATTAGGATAGCACTAGTATTCCTAGGAAAGATATTAGTAGTAATAAACTCTGCCCTATCTTGTTTCTCTCCTAGCTAATATTAGCTATTAAGAAAAGGTATAGCTTAATAGAAGTAAAGGTTACTGCTATTGTATAAGGGATAAGGAAGCTAAGGAAAATAGCCTAATTTAACTTATTAGCTATAAATATTATTACTAATTACTTACTAGCAAAGGGTATTATCTAATATACCTTACTTATAATAATAGATCTTAATAAGGCTAACCTTAAGCTTACTAAGGTTATAAATTATCTCTTATAGTTTAAAATCTATATTATCCACATCCCTAGCACTTTAAATATAGTTTTTAATGCACTCTTTTGCTTACCTATTAATATTAGCTATAGGAAAGTAGCTAACTATAGTAAATTTAATAAACTTAATGCTTATATATACTTTAAAGAGGAATCTATAGCATTTATTATTATAAATAATAACCTAAAGGATTCTATTATAGTAGGGTATTAGTATAATGTAAAGTATAGCTAGATTATTAAGGGTATTACTATATATAGAGAGAGGCAATGCTAAGCTAATTAGAATAAACTATAAATTCCCCTATATAGCTAGAACCTTTAAGACAATAGACTTCTTTATTACTATAATTTAAAAGGATTATACTAACTTTATATCCCTTAAAACTATATAAAAGCTTTCCTTTAGCTTACTTATAATAATACTTACTACTTTAGCGTAGGGAGAATAGCTAAGGAGCTCTCTACTATTTGCTTTCTATAGATAAGTAGCTAAATATATACCTATATAGTATACTATAATATCTATAGAGAAAATGCGGTTTTTTAATCTTAAGCCCTAGGAGAAATAAAACCCCTTTAAATAAAGCTAGTGCCTTTCTATAGCATTTTATTAAATTTTATTACTAATATACTAAAAGTTAGCTCTATAAATATAATATAGGTAGTAGAAGGATTTACTACCTATAATTTACTTTACCTAGTAAACTATCTCTTTAATAAGAAAATAATCCTTATCCCTAGCTATAAGGAGTATTTAGTAAAAATTTAGGCTAAACTCCTACTTAAGGAACTCTACCTTACTAACTAAGGGCTACTATAAGAAATTATTAGTAATTAAAACCTTAAGTTTATCTCTAACCTTTAAACTATGCTTTTTTATAAGCTAAGAGTAAAATTCCTTATAGCTATAGTGTATTACCTATAAACTAATAGTATAATAAAGCATAAAAACTAAACTATAATTATTATAGTATAGTATTATACTATAACTAATCTAGATATCCCTTAGCCTTTAATACTTCTAGCACTTTAACACTACCTTAATAATATAGCTATAGCTTTAATTAATTAATTACCTAATAAACTTATACTTAGTTATAAGCTATTTATAGTAGTAGACCTCCTTATAGATTTAAACGAATTTATTATAGATTTTAATAATGCTAACCTTTTAGTGCTTTAGAAGTTATATTAAAGGGAGGCTAAGTATATTATTATAGTAGTAGCTATGCTTATAAAAATCTAATATAACTTTAGGTATAACTTAGTGGATATTAATATTAGGGATATAGTATACCTTAGGCTATACTTAGAATATAAGCTCCTAAGCAAGCCTAAGAAAAAATAGTCTCTCTAGCGCATTAGACTATATAAGGTTTTAGAATAAATCTCTTCTCTCTCCTTTTGCCTTAACTTTCTACTAACTTTAAGGGTTTATTTAATAGTTTCTATAGCTTATATTTAGAAACTATAGTAAGGTAAAGACCTTTTTAGAAGAATTAAGCTAATACTATTACTAATAAACTTAACTAAATTAGGAAAGGCAGACTACTAGGAAATTAAAAGGATCTAAGATTACTATATATAATTCTTTTAAAAAAAGGGTAAGAAGCTTTATATTAACTTCTTAGTTTGCTAGAAGGGATACTCTACTAAGGATAATTAGTGGATTTTTAAGGAAGAAATACGTATTAATGCTGCTAAGATAGTTAATAAGTACCTTATAAAGAACATTATTAATTAGGATAAGGAATACTATAAGAAAGGCCTTACAGTGCCTCCTAATTAATAAATTCTAATAATACTAGCTCTATATTTAATTTTATAAATACATATAGGGAATTCCTTACTAGTAGAAAATATTAATTATTTTCTAACTCCCTATACACTATAAGAGCTTACCTTAAGCTTACCTTTATAAAAGCCCTATTAAGGTATATAAAATCCTTCTTTTCCTATATTCCTTTACCCTTTTTTTTTACCTTCTTTTCTTTACTTTTTTATTCCTTTTTTCTTCTAAAATCTATATACTACTACCTTCTTCCTTATAGCAGTTATTTATGCTTAATTTGTATTTTTCCTTAGCTTATATAAACACACTGCCTAAACCCTTAACCTCTCTAAGGTTTTTTATAATATATTAAATCTACTAACTTAAGGCTCTCTATACTAGTTTTACTAATTACTACACTAGACCCTAGTAGAAGTTAAGCTAGGAAAAGGCTTAGTAGGATATATATAGTAAACTCCTGTGTTTCTTTCTATACTTATATATTAAAGCCCTTATTAAACCCCCTCCTTACTGCTAACTTCCTATAATCCTCCTAAAGTAGTTAGCCTTAAACTTTAAAAATAGCATAGATTTCTATAGTATTAACCTAGCTAACCTATTAGGTCTTATATTTAATTCCTATCTTTAGGAGATTAATATTTTAACTAGCTAGCTAGGGAGCACTCTAGCTACCTAGGGTAGTAAATCTTATAGTAAAGATAGCAATAATTTAAGTATACCCTATGCTATACCTTAGCCTACTATAGCTAACTATACTATAGATAAGAATATCCCTAATAAGGATAATATAGACCTTAACTAGGAGCTAAATAACGCTAATAATATTAAGAAGGAGACCTTAATAGGCCTATCCTTAATAAACCTAACTAGTAAGCTAGTGACTACTACTAAGAAAGTAATAAAGCGTATTACTAATACTATAATGCACTAGCACCTTTACTAATATATAAAAGCTAATAGCAATATATATATACCTTATAATGCATTAAATAATATTAATTTTATTGCTATAGTTAATGTAGGAAAGGACTATATAAAGTAGTAATACACTAATAAGCAGGGATTTAAGAAGAAGGATTAAACCCTTAAGAATGCCCTCTATATTTATAGTATAGAATTTGCTAGGGTAGGAGCTAGAATTAGCTATAATAAATTTAGTATTAAAAAAGATAATCCCCTCTATAAGCTATACTTAAAAGTAGTAGCCTATTGTATTAATATATTTAAGGGACTTAAGGCCTAAAGCAATAAAGCTATAATAGCTACTATAAAAGGCAATAAAGCTTAAGCTAAAGGTAAATTAAAACTCCTTATAATTTATACTACCTAGAACTCCCTTTAAACAGTAGTTTTTGTTTAGAAAGATAGAGGTAACTGTAAAAACCGTTACTAAACTTCCTAGCTCTTAGTAAAGTTTATTATTATTACTAAACATATTAGCAATGCTTTTAGCCACTTAAATAGGACCTTTAGTGGCCTTCTAGCAATAGTTAGTAAGTTTTATCTTATAGAGATCCTTAAGCTAAGCGCCTAAGTAGCTATTACTATATTTAAGTGGTTATTAGGCGTATATAATAAGGTCTTTATATACATTATAGCATTAGAGACAGCTATAGCAGCCCTCTAGTCTACTATAACAGACTATAGTAAGATATTTAAAAAACACTATAATAGTATTAAAGGCCTTATAAATATCTATAACATTATAAAAACCAACACCTTAGGAATAGTTAATGCTAGAATTATAGAAGCTACTAAGTCTATAACTATAGTAAAGGCTATTAAGGATATAGAATCCTACCTTACTATATTAGAAAAGTATAAGTTTACTATAATAGCTTTAATTTCTACTATTAAATCCTTTATTAAATTACTTTAGTTTAAGGTAAAGGCTATTAAGGCTAAGGTATAAACTATTAAGGCTATAGGTTTCCTTAGGACTTCTACTATAATAAAATCTACTAAGCATACTAAGAATAAGACCCTAACTCTATAGTTAAGGTATTTTATATATATAAAACGCTAAATAGCTACTATAAGTAGCTTAAAGACTATACTATAAAAGGAGGAATTTATTAATCCCTTTAGTAGAATATTTTAGTGCTTTTATTATTTCTTACACTATTACTTTAGTAGTTCCTTATTATAGGAATTCTAGTGGTTATATAAGTATAAGTAGTTTCTAATTTTCTACATTACTTACCTACCTTAAGAGGATAGAGTTAGTAGGAAATATAATAGTTTAGTAGGATTACTTAATATTTATAATACCTATTATTAGGAACGCGAAATCTCTATAGAATCCTACCTATATTTAGATAATAATAGTAATAAATAAGGCATATAAGTATTCTTAATTTTAAGCTATAAAAACTATATCTTTACTTATGTAGAAAACCTTACCTATACTAGCACCTACTCTAAATTATAGAATATAGTAATATCTAAAGGTCTTTATTTACTTAGCTAGGGCTATAGCCTAGCCGCCTAAGCACACCACTAAGTATAAAAAAACTTACCTTACTATAACTCTTTTATAACCTCCTCTTAATTAATAATATTATTACCTTTATATTATAGGTTGCTCCCTTTATTTTCTTTATTACTATTATTAGTATTTCCCTACACCTTACTATACTATTTACTATCCTTTCTATAGCCGCTTTTTTATATAAAACTATTATCTTTCCTATATAGCTATATAGGGTTTCCTTAGTCTTAATACTAAAACTATAATATCTAGCTATATAATACTAATGCTACTTTAAGAGACCTTTTTTACTAAGAAGGAAATTAACTAAGACTATAAAGAAATACTTAATCTCTTTACTAAGCTAAGTAATATATATTTTAAGGCTTACTATAGTGCTAACACTATAGGTAGTGTAAGATAAATAAGAAAACCCTTTATTTTTAAATTATACTATATTATAACTACTAGAGACCTTATTAAAGGTAATTTCTATAGAACCTTCCTACTTTATAAGGTCTATAGATTGCACTGCCTTTTAATAAACAGTAGCCTACTAAAGCTAAACATAGCTTTTATTCACTATATTATAGAACTTAGTATAAATATTTTTATTTAGCTCCCTTTAACTATTACTATTTATATTAATAAAACTTTTACTAAGTAAAACCTTTAAACCTATATTAAAAGCAGCATTAAAGATATAATAAACCTTTAAAATAGGATTATTCTCCTTAAAATCCTATAAGCCTAATAGCTTATTAATTTCTTTATTTATCTTACTAAAACCTATAACTATTCTAATACTAAATATATCCCCTTTACCTATTATAAACTAGTAGGAAACTACATTAGTATCTTTATTAGGCATTGCTTATATCTTACTAGTATACGCTATAAGGTTCTTTATATTAGCACTAAGAAGGTCTAAATACTTACTACCTATATCTAAACACTAGCTAATAGGATAACCTATAACTTTTATACTAATAACACCTAGAAGAATTAATATAGCATAAGTGCTACTAAAACTAAGCAGGAGCTTAACCTTAGTATAGCATATTTCTACAATAATATAGAGTTTGCCTAATATTAGAAAGAAGCTAAGGCTATAGTAATAACCCTTAATATATATACCCTTAATACTATAGCTAACTATAAAGGGTAGGAAATCTTTAAAAAGGTTCTAGCTAACCCTATAGTTTAACGTTCCCTTACTAGAGATATTTATTTTATAATAGTATATTAAAGCTATGCTATAGACCTTAATAACTCTAGAGTAGCTAGTAGTAATAAGTCTCTTAGTAATAATAATATATCTTTAAGCAATAGAAGTAAGTAGCAATAGCATAGAATATAGCAGTATACTAGAGGTAAACCTTAGAGGATTTAATAGTTCTATAGGGGATATAGATATCTATACTAACTTACTTATATACATTTCTTTTTCTTATTTATATAACTTCTATAGGTTAGTCTATAACCTAGCTATATATAGACTCCTATAGCTTATTTCTTTTTTCCTTCTAGTTTCTTAACTTTATATATAAATTACTATAAACTTACTTTCTTTCCTTTTTTTTCTTTTCCTTTTTAATTTAAGTAGCTTAAAATAAGCTATATTTTCTTCTATAAAGGGGGGACTTATTATAGTTTATATATAATAGTAGAACCCACTATATATAGAAGGGTTCTGCCCCCTTTTTTCTAGTAATAAATAACTTTAACTATATATACACTTAACTACCTACCTATAACTTAAGTATTCCCTCTCTTTATAACTTCATAACGTGCCACACCTATTGTGTAAGTACCCCCAACTTACGTGTAACATCCAGCACGTAACAATAGGTAAGAAGTAGTGCTTTAAAATATAAATCTCTACTTTATAATACATTAGATATATACACTTTTTTAAATACTTCCTTAGTATACTATTATATTATAATAAAGGTATTATAAATTTGATTTAATTATCTTTATTAATATATATCTTTTAGGTTAGTTATTAATATTTTAACTAAAAACTAAAATAAAGTACGATTTCTTTCTTTAAAATTAGTTCTAATTACAAATATATTACTAGGATAACACTACATTGTTACTTAAAAAATGCTTTTATTCTGAGTTTTTCTTTTTATCTTGAAAATTTATTATATAATAAATCCGTAACCGTAACTTTAAAAATTTGATAATAGTCTTATACTAATAAAGCTTAATATAAATACCTTAATAAGTACTTGTATTTACATTTAAGCTAGTTTTACGTACTAGATATTACGCGTAAATAGAGAGTACTTATATAATAGGTGTAGTATATTATAAAGATATAAAAAGGGAAAACTTAAGTTATAGATAGGTAGTTAAGTATGTATATAGTTAAAGTTATTTTTTATGAAATAAAATCTCTTTATATATTATAGATTCTATTTATATATTTACACTTTTATAGGTTTCCTGTTTATAAAGAAAATAACTTATTTTAAGTACTTAGAGAAATAGAAAAAGGGAATAGATATTAATATTAACGTTCATAGATATACCTTAGCTTTTTTAATAAAAAGCTAAGCTGTGTAGGTTTTTTAAAGTATTATTAATATAATTATTAAATTTATGAATGAACTTGATTATTTAAATAAGAAAAATAGAAAGTTTTTAGATACTTTTATAAAGAGATATATAATATATATTAGTTAGGTATGACCTAAATTTTAAAAAAATACTATTATAGTTTTTTATTTATTTAAACTTAGTAAAAAAGTTACATTAAAATTAAAGTAGAACTTGGTTAAGAAAATAAAAAAGTCAATCAATTATGGAGACTTAAGTGTACTTACTATTATAAAATTATGAGGGTTTTTAAGGTTCATTATACAATTAATACTACTAATGATATATAATTAAAACTTTATTTTATAAAGGTTTTATTGATTTTAATAATATTCAATATACAGAGGAAAATAAAAGCCTTTAACGTAAATCTTATAGTATATTTAAATAAAAGCTCTATTAAGCTGTATTTTTTTTAAAAAACAAAGCTGATATAATTAGTAATTTTAATGACATAAGAAAACCTATAAATTAATTTTCAAAACGTTATTATTAGTTATAAATTAATATACTTTAAAAATATAGAATACCTTTTTACGTAGCTTAGAAGTAATATTAATAACTTTTTAATTAGCTTTAAAATATATATCTTTAAGCTTAATAAGCTACTTAAAAGTATACTTATGATATCAAGTAATTTTACTCTTAATAATTAAGGTTTTATAGAGAGATGTAAGGGTTATATAGCTAGCAATTATATTTTTAGTTATTCTTAGTTTTAAGAACCTATATAAATTATAGTAAGGTATAAGCATTTTATATAAAAATAAGTATTATATATAATGATACTACGTATAAAGAAGTTTTATAAGAACTAGTTAATAATAGTAATTATTCGAAATAAATGAGGTGGGTGCTATAGAGCATGGCTTACTAAGGTAGTGGGCTTAGTGAGCGTATATGTATAGATCCACTTCTCTATAGGGCAGAGGGCTGCAGTAAGCTATAGTCTACTATATCTTATGAAAAATAAAAGCTTTTATATTATTCTTAGCACTATTTTACTTAGTATGGAATTTATAATGATAATATTTAATAACTTATATCTAGTATTTAGCTTTATAAGTATATATAGCTAGTAAGAGTAATTAATAGTTTATATAGTTAGTAGCTATAAAAGGGTTTTTTACTTCCTTCTTTTATATACTTACTAACCTTATTAATAAAGCCTAGTTACTAGCTAGGCTTTATAAGCTACTTTTTAGTTTCTAATAAATTTATTTATATAAGAAAATAAAGATATAAACTTATAGCTATATAAATTAGCTACTAATATATTTATGATTAGTTAATTTAAGAAAAATTAATATATAATACTAAAAAAATATTTTTTAAATATTTATAGAGAAATGAAGCATAAATTTTAGTAATAAAGAATCTAATTTTAAGACGTTTTATAAATTCCTTTCTATTAAGAAGAATAATAAAAATATATTCTATAAAGTACCTACTCTCCTTAATTAAATAGTTATTAGCTAGCTTAGTTATATTCTTTAATTTATTTCTTTATATCTTTACTAATTACCTTATAAATCTAAGTTAAAGACTAGACTTACCTAATAGCTATTAGCTTAACTATATAGCTATTAAAATAAGTAAAAAAGGTTAAAAAGTAAGGATTTATAGGGACCTTATAGCTATAAGCCTATATATATAACCTTTAGTTTGAAATTTATAGTTGTGGTGCCTGCGTGCACGCACGCTTGCTGGCTTGCACTGGCTTATAAAGCCTCCTAAAAAGTGCTTCTATTAGCGCTATAATTGTAGCACTAATAGTGAGGAATCCCCTTTCAATGACCCCGTTATTTTCAACAATAATATTAAAGGAAATAAATCTATTATTTAGTCAAAACATTATACTACAATTAGTTAAAAGGGGCTATATAGTAGTTATATTAAGTATTTGTTATATATTATAATATCTAAAGGTAAGTAAACTATTCCTCTAAATAAAAGAAATATAAAACTCATACAAATTTGAAGTTTAATGTAATATAAGTCATATGGTTATATTTATAAGGTTTATTATATAAATTGAATAGCATAGTCTTTAACCTTAAGTAAAAAGTTAATATATACTTTATTTATATCTTACTTAAGCTAATTATTAATAGTCTTTTAAATAATCTTATTTTTAATAATAATTATTATAAAAGCTCTATTTAGCTTTCTTTCATACTATAGCATTTTTTATACTTATTTTAGTTCTTTTTAAAATAATTTGTTATATTATATACAAAAGTAAATATTATAAAGTAAGGTAAAATCCCTTCACTACAATATATAAGAAGACGTAGTATGGAATATAAAACATGAAATATTTTAACTCAAATGAATAAAAATAAGTAACATAAAGTATAAAAGAGAAGTAATATAAATATAAGTACGTTCTTGTTTATTATAGCTAATAAAAAGAAAAATAATTATATAATCTATTATAAACAGAATTACTAAGCTTTATTACTTTCTGCATAATTGTGTCTTAAGCTAAAAATAGGTATTATGCATTATATCTATTATAACCTTAGTTAATAAGTATAAGTAAGTTTTTTTATTTATACTCAATAAGGAATATTATGAAAGCTTATTATTATTGTACTCTAGTTAGGCTAGGCCTAATAGCTAGAACCTTTACTTATAAAACTACATAGAAAAAACCCTAGAATAGGGAGGAAAACCTATAAACTACTTTCTTATTTATTTTAAATAAGTGTGGTGGGTGCTATAGAGCATAGCTTACTAAGGTAGTGAGCTTAGTGAGCGTGCACGTAAAGATCCACTGCTCTATAGAGTAGAGCACTATAGTAGGCTATTATTATTATAATTACTCTAGTTAGGCTTTTTGGCCTAATACTAGTACTTTAGCTACTTATACTATATAGAAAAAACCCTAGCATAGAGAGGAAAACCTATATATAACTATCTTTTCTTAGGTTCTATAGTAAAGCTATAGTTACTTTATATTAGTTCTAACTAAAGAATAAAGTATATTACTAGCTAAACTTAAATTAGTATTATAGAAAAGTGTATAGTATAAAACTAGTATTAAACTAGGTTAGTAAAGATATAGTAATACTATAGGTTACTCTTAAGGGTAGTTTATATACTATAGTAAGTTACTTTAAAAACTTAACTTAATATTTATACTAATCTTTTACTAAGTCCCCTAAGCTACTACCCCCTTACTTAAACCTTTTTTTAGCTTCTATACCTTTATAATATTAGCTATAATAACTAGTAGCTTACTATTTGTAAACTAATATTTAGCTAACTATTAGTTATATAAAAGAAAAGAAATAAATATTATATTTTCTCTTTTCTTTTTATTTTTAGTCTTTTCTTTTCTTCCTTTGTTTTTTATTTATTACCTTAATTATAAGTATACCCTTAACTTTATTTTTATAATAATACTACTTTATTACTACCTTAAACTAACTATAGCATTATTAAAGATACCTTTTACCTTTATAAATAGATTAATTCTTATACTTTAAGTAAGTATTAGTTCTTTTTTAATATATTA
The DNA here is from genome assembly GCA_018360225.1 of Claviceps pusilla. NCBI lineage: Eukaryota > Fungi > Ascomycota > Sordariomycetes > Hypocreales > Clavicipitaceae > Claviceps > Claviceps pusilla. The sequence goes on along the minus strand of SRPW01000183.1, from coordinate 1,168 downwards.
CTACTACTACCCTATATATAGCTAAGCTAATTATAAGCCTAGCCCTATAAAGCTTACTTAATATAAGCTAAAAATATTAAAAAATAATACTATAATTTTAAAAATTAATATTTTCTTGTAAATTTATATTACTTTTATTATTAATTTAAATAAGTATTAATAGTATATACTTTAAGTATATAAAAATAAAAAAAACTTATTTACGTATAAGTATTATATTTATTATTTATATTAATAGCTAAGTAAGAAATAATTAATTTTATAGCTAAATTTAAATATTATATTATACTAAAAGGCTATTAAATAAGTAATAAATATAAAAAGCCTTTATACTTTTAAGGAGCCTATTAATATTAATATAAGGTAGCTTAGTTATAGTTTAGCTATAGTATTAATATAGTATTAATTTATAAGTAAGCTATAAAGTATAATACTATTTAAAAAAAATAGTTTAGCTTATAAAGTAAGTAAGCCTATTTACTAATAAAGTAATATAAGTTATTAGTAAAACTATAGTAGCTTTAGCCTTAACTTTAGTTATAGGTAAAATACTATTATAAGCCTATTATATTATAAATATATATCAACGAAACTAAATAAAATTCTATAAAATAGACTTAGCTTAATTATAATATAAAGCTATATAAAGGTAATAAAGATAGAGAATAAAAAAGGTAAGGAAGAGAAAAGGGGGGAGAAAGAAGGGGTAATAGGGCTTAAAAAGGTATAGGCCTAGGGCTAGTATAGATATAATATACCTATTTTTTATTTTCTCAACTATTATTTTTTATTTTTTATTAAAAATAATTTATATATTATAATAACTTATATCACCTATAGTACCTATATAGCTTCTGTTAGAATCGCTGCATTCTATAACAACGTGGCACAGCCGGGAAGAGCCGGATTCGCGGCTACATTAGCCGCGGAATCCGACTCTTCTAATTAGTCCGCGTGTGTAGAGTTTTCACTATAGAATCCAACGGCATTTTTATAGCCTTAACGCTAGCTATAAAATGCCCCTTTTAGATAGTACTAATTAGGATAGAATTAAACCTTTTATGAATACCTTCCTAGACCCTATATTATATTACTAAGTCTTAGATCTACTTAGTATTCCTTAGAGAATTACTAGTATTTTAAGGAATACTAATACTAATTAGTAGGT